>SJYA01001333.1:2037610-2081156 GCA_006410615.1 Neotragus moschatus
AGTTCCTCTTCACTTTCTGCCATAAGGGTGGTGTCATCTGCATATCTGAGGTGATTGATATTTCTCCCAGCAATCTTGATTCCAGCTTGTGCTTCTTCCAGTCCAGTGTTCCTCATGATGTACTCTGCATATAAGTTAAATAAGCAGGGTGACAATATACAGCCTTGATGTACTCCTTTTCCTATTTGGAACCAGTCTGTTGTTCCATGTCCAGTTCTAACTGTTGCTTCCTGACCTGCATACAGATTTCTTAAGAGGCAGGTCAAGTCCTACCCATTTTCAGGGTTCAGGTGGATTATAATTGAGGAAGCCTCTGTGGATCCTTTCTTTTCCTCTAGATGGACTTAAAGCTTTCCCCTTTGAAATAGTGCAGACTGGGGTGTATTTCATGGGTCCTGCCAAGCCTGTGTGCCAAAATGGTAGGTTTTAATTATTTTTTTAGGCCATCAGCTTCCTAGCCTCAGGGGAGAAAATGATGGCAGTTGAGAAGGATGAATACTATTTCCAGTCATGAGTGAAATGTAAGAGTTAGTTATTTAAATGACATTTTGTCATATAGTAGTGTAATGAGTAAATGGAAAAATTTTTCTGTGGAACTTTTCATGTCATTAATTCAAGCATGCATGCTCTGTTACTCAGTCGTGTCCAACACTTTTGTGACCCTATGGACTGTAGCCTGCCAGGCTCCTCTGTCCATGTAATTTTTCAGGCAAGAATACTGGAGTGGGTTGCCGTTTCATACTTCTAATTCAGGCATGGAGAACCTTTTACTGATTTTTCTTCTGTAAATGACCACATGGATGAAACCTAGTTTTACTTAGTTTCATCTCATTTAAAATTAGGGACAGGTCTTTGAGACTTCCATTAATTATATTTACTATGTACTTTAAAATTTTATATAGTTATTAAATGTGTTTTGATGTGAGATTAAACAGTTATTGAAGATATAAAAAGAAGGCAAAAATGGAAGAAAAGTTTTAATAATGTTCTATTTACGAAGACTTGAGAATATTAATTTATACTAGTTATCTTTAAAAACTCATTGACTATCATTATAGCTCTTAATTTTATCACCACCTTTAAGACTAGAAAAATGTAGCTTTTATGTTAATCAAAGNGATTAAACAGTTATTGAAGATATAAAAAGAAGGCAAAAATGGAAGAAAAGTTTTAATAATGTTCTATTTACGAAGACTTGAGAATATTAATTTATACTAGTTATCTTTAAAAACTCATTGACTATCATTATAGCTCTTAATTTTATCACCACCTTTAAGACTAGAAAAATGTAGCTTTTATGTTAATCAAAGTTTATAAATGTAATTGTTTGAAAAAGCAGATATTTCCCCAAGAGTGTAACATCAAAGCTCTTAGACCTATCAAAGGTCTTAGATTTTACCCTACTTGAAAGCTGGCAAGTCTGTCAGTTTTCATGGATGCTTGCAGAAGACCTAAGACTCCTGGGCCAAACACAAGGCATAGTTTACTACCTATAGCAATAACAGAGCAGAGTATTGGTGTTTTTCATGTAGGTTCCTAAGTCCTAGTTCCTGCAGGGCAGTATGAACACAGCCAGGTGATAAATCTGCACAGAGAGTGGCTTGCATTACAGGGAAGGAACCCTGAGCTTAGGGAATCTGCATCTTTTATGGTGGGCCATTAAACATGCTTTCCCTTTGCTCCCAGAGATATTGCATTTATTATCCCAACAGTAAGTACACTGGCCCTTTGCTAGTGAGGGAAGTGCTGTCTGTCTTTCAAGGCTGTTCACTGCACAAATAGCCTTAAAAAAACAGCCCAGAATGAAAAGGCAGTACCGCACTTGCAATATGTACAGAAATATGAGGGACCCATGGACAGTTGTCTCTTAACAAAAAGTTGTAGTTATGAAAAATAATCCTTTTCCAGTGCCCCCAAAACCTCCTACTCCCTAGAATCCCAGTGTCCAATAAAAATAGAATGTGAGCCACGTGTAATCTTTTCTTTCTGTCTGTCTTTTTAATACGTAATTCTCTCTCTCTCTTTTTTTTTCTCTTGCCCTCATGGCTTGCAGGATCTTAGTTTCCCAACCAGGGATTGAACCCATGCTCCCTGCAGTGAAAGTGCAGAGTCCTAAACACTGGACTGCCAGGGAATTTCCCTGAAGAGTTTTGATTTGAGTTTAGTTGAATTCAAGGATGCAGAACTGACAGATACAGAATCCATAGATGTGGAGTGCCAGCTCCATAATATACCCTTGGGGAGCTAGATTGTGTAGGTTTGAATGTTAGCTGTCCCACTTACTAGCTTTGTGACTGATACTGTGATTTATAATCAATGTATATTTGTTAATCTGGTCCATTTCTGACACAGAGCTCCTGTAAAACCCTTGGAATGTCCTAAGTGATGAGAGCAACAAAAATCATCTATTATATTGATGAGGCGACCCTTGGATCACCTTGGAGCCTACTTGAAGATGGAGGCTGGTTGCAGGAGGACCAACCAAGTGACTAGAGGGTTGGAACTTTCAGTCCCACCCCCTACATCCCTACCTCCCTTCTCTGGGGAGGAGAGAGGATCTGGAGGTTGGGTTCCCCCATGGCCAATGATTTAATCAATCATGTTCATGTAATGAAACTTCCATAGAAACCCAGGACAGCTTCATGCAAGTGTGGAGATTTGTAGAGTGGGGCTCTCAGAGCATGGAAGCACTGTGTCTTTTCCCCATACCATGCCCTGTGAACATCCACTTCATCTGGATGTTCACCTGTATCCTTTATCGTATCTTTTTTATAATAAACCAGTAATCTACTTCGTAAAATGTTTCTTTGAGTTCTGTGAGATGCTCTAGCAAGTTAATTGAACCTGAGGAAGGGATTGTGGGAATTTCTGATTTTATAGTCTGAAGGTCAGACTTGGCGAGACTGAACTCTTAAACCATGAAATGGACATGGTCCATGTCTCTGGTTAGATATTGTCAGAATTCAACTGACTTGTAAGACACCTGGTTGGTGTCTAGAGAATTGCTCGTTGGTATATTCCCCTCCAGTGGAATTTGGATAAGAACTTTTTTAGTGACCTTGGTAGCTATTTAACCTCTTTATGCCTCAGTTTCCTCATCTGGAAAATAGTGTCTTCTGTTTAGAGTTATCCTGAAGATCCTACAAGTTGTTTAGGTAAATCCTTTAGAAGAGCTCCTTGCACATATTAAGCATTCCAAAATAGTGGTACTGTTTTTATAATTACTGATGGGCTTTGTCTTTTGGTGGTGTGCTTCTTGCAATAGCCTGCTGAGAAAAGTTACATGCAACTTTGCATGTATGAAAATGCCTTTATTCTATGTTACATTGACAAACAGCCTGGCAGGTTATATAGAATTCTAGGTTGAAATTGTGTTGGTTTCTGCCATATATTAACATGAATCAGCCACAGGTATACATATCACCTCCCTCTTGAACTTCCCTCCCACCTCCCATTCCTTTTCACCCCTTTTGCCTTCATTTTCTTCTTTCTCAATGGAATGCCTGATATTTGAATGTTGGACCTTCTGTATCAATTTTCTCATTTTCCATTTATTTATCTTTCTGCTCTACTGTCTTGGGGCTTTCCTTAACTTTAATTTCTATTTTTCAATTGAAGTTTTAATTTTAGCTATCATACTTTTGATTCTGAGAGCTCATTTGTATTCTCTGTTCCATTTTCATAATCTCTTGTTCTTGTTTCATGATTGCAATAGTTTCTCTTATGTCTTTGCTGATAAAAACCCTAGGATTTTTTCCTCATTGCAGTTTTCATCTCTTGATCTTGATTTCTCCATGTGCCAGAATGTTTAATGGGTACAAATTCCTCCCATTGCAGTATCCGTGCCCCCTTGCAGTGTGATTTTGCTTCCCTTCCCATCCAGAAGTAACACCTTATTTCCTCTGGAACCATGGCAGGCCTGGTGACTTTCTCTAATGGAATGTAACAGATGTGATGTTGTGTATATTCTGCCGATTAGCCCTTATGAGGCTTTGGAGCTCCTGGGCTCTCTTGGTATGCTGCCCTGCAGTGCCAGGCAAGGAATCTCGTCCAGCCTATACATGATGAGAGGCACCCCAGCTAACATCGAGTACTGCGTGCAGATGTGAATGAGCTGTATGGAACCCTCCAGTCTGGACAGTCCTCTATCTGCATGCAGCTGCCTAGGTGAGCCCAGGTAACACCAGAAGGATTGCCCGACCAATTCCAAAAGTAGTAAGAAATAATAAGTTGTTTTTATTTTCTGTCACTAAGGATTATGTGGAAATAGTTAACCTGATAACCTCCTCTGTTTTTTTCCTGATCTCTTCTGTGTCATGAGCTTTTCTTGGATATCAAGTAGTTTTCTATTCTCTGAGGCTGAAGCCTGGGAGGTGTGTATGCCAGCCTGCCAGTATTCTGGAAATGAGGACCTTTGACTTAATTCCCTCATTTTCAGNAAATAGTTAACCTGATAACCTCCTCTGTTTTTTTCCTGATCTCTTCTGTGTCATGAGCTTTTCTTGGATATCAAGTAGTTTTCTATTCTCTGAGGCTGAAGCCTGGGAGGTGTGTATGCCAGCCTGCCAGTATTCTGGAAATGAGGACCTTTGACTTAATTCCCTCATTTTCAGGTTGGTACTCCTGCCCTCATTTGTGCCTTGTGCCCTCCAGGTCAGATATTCTATTTCATATTTTCCAGAGTTTTCTGGTGGGGTCAGGAAGGGTGTTTGCTGGATTATGACGAATAGAGGGAGGGGTCTGGGAGTCTTAAGAGTCTTTTAAGTAGATTTTCACTCAGTGGAGTTTTACTCCACTTCGTGCTGCTTCCAGAGGAGTTTGTGTTGCCAACTCTGGAGTGTTTGGAGGGGAGGGATCGGTGGCTGGTAGTGGGAGGGGAGGGCTGGGGGGACTGTGCTATAGATTGAGTTGCCGCTCAGCTTTCTCTGCTGCCTGCTTCAAGGGGTCAGCTTTCTGATATCTCCCAAGTCAGCTATCACTCAGTCCCTCTTGCAAAATTTTGGTGCCGTTTCTTCAATTTTTTGAGGGGTTTAGTCATTTATTGGGGCTTCCCTGGTGGCTCAAATGATAAATAATCTACCTTAATTTTGGAGACCTGGGTTCAATGCCTGGGTTGGGAAGATCCCCTAGAGTGGGAAATGGCAACCCACTCCAATATTCTTGCCTGGAGAATTCCATGGACAGAGGAGCCTGGTGGGCTACAGTCCACGGGGTCACACACAGTTGGGCACTACTGAGCAACTAACATACATACACAATCATTTATTATCATTTCATCTTTAAACAGTATGTTCTTTAGGCTGTACTCTCTAAGACGGGATAGTCCTTGCTGCAAGTGTAGAGAACTGGAGACAGAACTCTTCTCTGACATTCCAAAGGGAGAAAGGATAGGTGTTTAATTTTTAGCAGAGGAACTAGCTCATTTGAGAGAGAATTTGTTCATTCAACAAACATAACTTAGTGAATCTCTGTGCCATCTTCCGTGCCTGACTCTAGGACATGAGGCTCTGAAGAAGGGAGACATGGGCCCTCTTTCCGCTTCCTCACATCATCTGGCTTTAATTCATGTAGAAAGCACCCTTTCCCAAAGGGCATAGGAAATGTGATCCAGTCTTATAGAAGGTTCCCTAGTGCACTTGTTTCCTTAGCTGGATCCTGAGAAAACCCTAGGATGGATTCTAGGAGACAGCAGCCTGAACTGTGGAGCTTGGAGCTGAGGTCCAGGGACCCAGAGAGCTTCTCCTGGTCAATTTGGAGGGGCAGGCACTGTGGGGTCTCAGGAGTTCATTTTAACATGAACTCTCAGAGAAGCTAGGGAGCTCACCGCAGTGAGTCACAAACAACAGCCAGATAGTGGAGACTACCCTCCAGGCAGGGTACAGCTGGCAGGAAACAGAGATCAGGTACCCTCAGGTGACTCGAGAGCATGGGGGTGCATGGGGCAGAAAGAACTGCAGTTGGCAAGTCCTCTGCCTCGGGATCTTACCTGCTTCCCACTCCTTCCCTTGGCCACGCTTTGGGGTGGCGTTTAGGCTCCCTGGCTTGCATCCCAATCCTCTGAGATCTTACATGGCCTTGGCATCAATCTCAGTAGTGGGCATTTTGCTCCTGTCACAGCCTCCAGAGACCATAAGAACAATGATCCTTGGAGTGTCTGTGAAATTGAGCTCCAAAGGAGTATTCAGTGGAGCTCGAGGGTGATTGAGCCTAGACTGAGAGCTTCCTGCTGCAGAAGGATGATGGGCCATGGACCCTGATGTATCCATCCAGCTATGCATTTATGTAGACACACACATGTGTGCACATACTGGTGTGGACACACATGTGTGTGTGTACTTTTTTTGTGAAATATTTCCACTACTTAAAAAAATGCTACTATAGGCAACAGGCAGAATTATTCTTATCTATAATAGTTTTATTTGGACTTAAACCAGAATTAACTTTGGTGGAAATTGTTGAAAAAAGAGTTTACTTTTGAAAATTCTCCTCCTTTCTTCAGTTATAGTTGACAGTTGTGTCTGTCAGCTTTAACGTTCATAAAGGTTAACAAAGCTAACCAATGCAGAGCTCTTATTATCTTTTTATTTTTTTCTCACTTTTTTGAACTTAATATTAAAAGAAAAAAATTTATTTGGCTGTCCTGGGTCTTAGTTGTGTCACGTAGGAATCTTTGTTGTGGCATGCAGGATCTTTAGTTGCGGCACGCAGAATCTAGTTCCCTGACCTCCCTGGAGTTCAGTGACTGAACTCCAGTGACCCCCCGCCCCAGTGCTGAGAGCATGGAGTCATAGCCACTGAACTACCAGGGAAGTCCCTAATTTAATTTTTAATTGAAATATAGTTGATGTGTGATATTATATAAGTTATAGGTGTGCAGTATAGTGATCCACAATTTTTAAAGGTTATGCTCTATTCAGAGTTATAAGATATTGGCTATATTCCCTATGTGGTACAGTGTATCCTTGTAGCTTACCTTTTACATTAAGTGTTTGTACTTCTTAATCCCTTGGGGCTTCCCAAGTGGCTCAGTGATAAAAAAAAAATCTACCTGTCAAGCAGGAGCTGCAGGAATGTGGGTTCAGTCCCTAGGTTGGGAAGATACCCTGGAGGAGGAAATGGCAACCCGCTCCGGTATTGAGGGGAGAATCCCATGGACTCAGGAGCATCGCGGGCTACACTCCCTGGGGTTGCAGAGTCAGACATGACTGGATGAGCTTGCATGCATCTCCTAATCCTTACTCCTTTGATGGCTCTCCCCTCTTCCCACTGGTAACCACTTATTTGTTGTCTGTATTTGTGAGTTTCTTTTTTGTTATATTCACTAGCTTGTTGCATTTTTTAGATTCCACATATAAGAGATGTCAGTATTTGTCTGTCTTCGACTTATTTCACTTAGCATGATGCCATCCAAGTCCGTCCACGTTGTTGCTAATGGCAGGGTTTCGTTCTTTTTTTAAGGCTCAGAAATACACACATACACCCCGACATCTTTATCGATTATCTGTTGATGGACACTGTCTCTGTCTAGGAGTCACAGGTGTAATTAGAGGCTGAACAAGAAGATTCTGATCAATCTTAAAGACGTCTACGTATGTATGTGAATTGTCATATAAATATGATAAATCCTTTTGCTTCCAAGTTCTGAATATGTTATGTCATATTAATTTATAGTGAAACATATATTATTACCCTTTCCCTCCCTCTTCCTGCTTTGCCTTTCTTTTTATTACTAAAAAGAAATTAAGAATATATCCTGAGCCACATTTAGCCCACTCTTTTACACATTTTTTTCATTGTCTTCTTTACTTTTTAGTTTATACATCTGAACCATGTGTTTATTTTCTTTTAGGCTGTCCTAGGTCTTCATTGCTGTGAACGGGCTTTCTCTAGTTGTGGCAAGGAGAGACTGCTGTTTGTTGTGGTGTGTGGGCTTCTCATTGCAGTGGTTTCTCTTGTTGTGGAGCACAGGCTTCAGTAGTTGCGGCATTCAGGCTTAGTTGCCCTGAGGCATGTGGAATTTTCCCAGACCGGGGGTTGAACACCCATGTCCCGTACATTGGCAGGCGGGTTCTTATCCGTTGCACCACAAGAGAAGTCCTTGTTGTCTTATTTATATGGTGATAGTTCTCTAAATTAAACTAATGTGTAATTGAGATGAATATCATCTTTTAGAATTGAATTCATTTTAAAATACAGAGGCATGTGCTAGTTATATTTGCTGCTGGTGCTGCTGCTAAGTCGCTTCAGTCGTGTCCAACTCTTTGCAACCCCAGAGATGGCAGCCCACCAGGCTCCCCTGTCCCTGGAATTCTCCAGACAAGAACACTGGAGTGGGTTGCCATTTCCTTCTCCAATGCATGAAAGTGAAAAGTGAAAGTGAAGTCACTCAGTTGTGTCCAACTCTTAGTGACCCCGTGGACTGCAGCCTACCAGGCTCCTCCATCCATGGGGTTTTCTAGGCAAGAGTACTGGAGTGGGGTGCCATTGTCTAGTAGATTTTAACTTTTAAATGCCACTGTAACACTTTTTTTTTTTCTTTTACATTGTGAAATCTTCTAATGTTTCTTACTTATTCCAAGCTGAAATCTAGATTTGATGCTCAGTGAGTTTTGGACTTCTCTTACATACCTCTCCTTATCTGTTTATCACTGTGTAAACAAGCCTCCACTGAGTGGTACCCTTTCCCTCTACTTTATGATTTTGATTAGCACCTTACCATTTTGAGATGTTCAAGACAAAGAGCACTTGGGAGAAGAATAAAATTAGAAGGAGGCCTTTGCTTGGAATAGCAGTGTAATTCTAAACACCTAGCTGTGGCCAGTTATGTGATGCTGGGCAAAGTACACAACCCCTGTTTCAACATCCATCTCTCCCATTGCTCTGTGCTTCTAATATTGTTTTATTGAATCTCAAGTGAAAAACAGTGTTTACATTATTAAGACTGGTGCTTTTCTGAGCCAACCCATGGACTGCATTGTGATGTCTTTTTTCATCATTGTGTGATTCTCATTTCTTTGGGGTCAATAATAATTATCTCCCTAACTTCCTTTGTTTGCTTTCGTTTCAAAATAGTTATTACAGATTCACCCCCAAACTCTGCCAGTTGTTTAAATGGGCTTTCAGTATGCTTATTCCCATCAGTTTTTCCATCCATTTCATTTTCTTTCCATTCAGCATCTCTCCCATGGCTGTATGCTATGTTTGTCTGTTGGCCTGTTACACACATAGCCTAAGGTGTTCCTTTACTATCATCCTGGTATTTCCTTTCCTTCCTTCTGGTGTTGTGATACAGTTTCTGATTCTTATGTTGTCCTCCTCCTCGGCCTACAACATAGTTTTGATGGAGCTAATCAAAGTTCATTTCAGCTTCCTGAAAAAGGATGCAGAAGGGTAAATATTTTCAAGCTTTTCCTCTCTTAATATGTAAAATGTTTTTATTTTACCCTTAATTTACATGGTAGTTCATCTAGTTCTAAGAATTCTCATCTGGAATTTAATTTCTTTTAGCACTTTGGAGGCATTGCTCCATTATCATCTGGCTTGTTTGGCTTTTATGAAATATGAAGACATTCTGCTTCTGAATCTTTTTCATGTGGTTTATCTCCACTCCCCCACCACAGAAACCTACATGATACTCTTTTTCCCCAGTGTTCTGACATTTAGTGTTTAATAAGTACGTCTTGAAAGTGAAAGTCACTCAGTCATGTGTGACTCTTTGTGACTCCATGGACTATTCAGAATTCTCTAGGTCAGAATACTGGAGTGGGTAGCCTTTCCCTTCTCCAGGGCATCTTTCCAACCCAGGGATTGAACCCAGGTCTCCTGCATTGCAGGTGGATTCTTTACCAGCTGAGCCACAAGGGAAGCCCAAGAATACTAGAATGGATAGCCTATCCCTTCTCCAGTGGATCTTCCTGACCCAGGAATCGAACTGGGGTCTCCTGCATTGCAGGCGGATTCTTTACCAATGAGCTGTCAGGGAAGCCTGAACTATGAGTTCATTTCAGTCGCTCAGTCGTGTCTGACTCTTTGTGACCCCATGGATTGCAGCACACCAGGCTTCCCTGTCCATCACCAACTCCTGAAGCTCACTCAGACTCATGTCCGCCGATTCAGTGATGCCATCCAACCATCTCATCCTCTGTTGTTCCCTTCTTCGCTCTCTCTCTTTCCCAGTATCAGGGTCTTTTCCAGTGAGTCAGTTCTTCGCATCAGGTGTACAGAGTAATGGAGCTTCAGCTTCAGCATCAGTCCTTCCAATGAATATTCAGGGTTGATTTCCTTTAGGATTGACTGGTTTGATCTCCTTGCAGTACTCTCAAAAGTCTTGTTTAAAACCATAGTTTGAAAGCATCAGTTCTTCGGCTCAGCCTTCTTTATGGTCCAACTCTCACATCTGTACATGACTGCTGGAAAAACCATAGCCTTGACTAAATGGACCTTTGTTGGCAAAGTAATGTCTCTGCTTTTTAACATGCTGCCTAGGTTGGTCATAGCTTTTCTTTAACGAGCAAGCATCTTTTAATTTCATGGCTGCAGTCACTATCTGCAGTGATTTTGGAGCCCAGGAAAATAGTCTCTCACTGTTTTCATTGTTTCCCCATCTATTTGCCATGAAGTGATAGGATTGGATGCCATGTTTTTTGAATGTTGTTTTAAGCCAGCTTTTTCACTCTCCTCTTTCACCTTCATCAAGAGGTTCTTTAGTTCCTCATCACTTTCTGCCATAAGGGTGGTGTCATCTGCACGTCTGAGGTTATTTGATATTTCTGCTGGCAATCTTGATTCCAGCTTGTGCTCCATCCAGCCCAGCATTTCTCATGATGTACTCTGCATAGAAGTTAACTAAGCAGGGTGACCATATACTATTAACCTTGAGGTTAATAGTAGTAATGTCAGTTGCTCATTACTAACCGACTCTTTGCAACCCCATAGACTCTAGCCCACCAGGCTCCTCTCTCTATGAGATTCTCCAAGCAAGAATACTGGGGTAGATTGTCATTCCCTTCTCCAGAGAATCTTACTAACCCAGGGATCAAACCCAGGTCTCCTGTACTTCAGTCAGATTCTTTACCATCTGAGGTACAAGGAAGTCAAACCAGTTGTTCCATGTCCGGTTCTAACTGTTGCTTCTTTTTTGTTGTTGTTGTTGTTGTAATTTAAGTATATTTTATTTATTTATTTTTTAATGTTTTTAACTGTTGCTTCTTGACCTGCATACAGATTTCTTAGGAGGCAGATAAGGTGGTTTGGCATTCCCATCTCTTTAAGAATTTTCCATGATTTGTTGTGATTCTCACAGTCAAAGCGTAGTTTATGAAGCAGAAGTAGATGTTTTCCTGGAATTCTCTTGCTTTTTCTGTGATCCAGCAGATGTTGGCAATTTGATCTCTCATTCCTCTGCCTTTTCTAAATCCAGCTTGAACTTCTGGAAATTCTTGGTTCATATATTGTTGAAGCCTAACTTGGAGATTTTGAGCGTGACCTCTGTAGCATGTGAAATGAGTGCAGTTGTGCAGTAGTTTGAACATTTGGCATTGCCCTTTTTGGGGATTGGAATGAAGACTGACCTTTTCCAGTCCTGTGGCCACGCTGAGTTCTCCAAATTTGGTGGCATATTGAGTGCAGCACTTTAATAGAATCATCTTTTAGGATTTGAAATAGTTCAGCTGGAATTCCATTACCCCTGCTAGCTTTGTTTGTAGTGATTCTTTCTAAGGCCCACTGGACTTCACACTCCAGGATGTCTGGCTGTAGGCAAGTGATCACACCATCATGGTTATCCAGATCATTAAGATCTCTTTTTGTATAGTTCTTCTGTGTATTCTTGCCACCTCTTCTTAATATCTTCTGCTTCTGTTAGGTCCATACTGTGTCTGTCCTTTATTGTGCCCATCTTTGTGTGAAATGTGTCCTTTGTATCTCTAATTTTGTTGGCGAGATCACTAGTCTTTCCCATTCTATTGTTTTCCTTTATTTCTTTACATTGTTCACTTAGGAAGTTTTTCTTAAGTTTCCTTACTTTGTGATTCTTTGGAACTCTGCCTTCAGGTGCGTGTATCTTTCCATTTTCCCTTTCCTTTCACTTCTTTTCTCAGCTGTTTGTAAGGCCTCCTCAGACAACCATTTTGCCTTTTTTGCATTTCTTTTTCTTGTGGATAGTTTTGATCACTACTTCCTGTACAGTGTCATGAACCTCCATTCATAATTCTTCACGCTGTCTATCAGATCTAATCCCTTGAATCTCTTTGTCACTTCCACTCTATAATCATAAGGGATTTGATCTAAATCATATCTGAATGGCCTAGTGGTTTTCTCTACTTTCTTCAGTTTAAAGTCTGAGTTTTACAATAAGGAGTTCATGATCTGAGCCATAGTCCACTCCTGGTCTTGTTTTTGCTGACCATATAGAGCTTCTCCATCTTCAACTACAAGGAATATGATCAGTCTGATTTCAGTATTGACCATCAGGTGATGTCCATGTGTAGAGTCTTCTCTTGTGTTGCTGTAACAGGGTGTTTGCTATGACCACTGAATTATCTTGCCAAAATTCTCTTAGCCTTTGTCCTGCTTCATTTCGTACTCCCAAGTCCAAACTTCCCTGTTACTCCAGGTATCTCTTGACTTCTTTTGCATTCCAGTCCCCTATGATGAAAAAAAGGACATCATTTTTTGGTGTTAGTTCTAGAAGGTCTTGTAGGTCATCATAGAACCGTTTAGCTTCTTTGGCATTAGTGGTTGGGGCATAGTAATTGGGGATGTCTTAATGGTTAAGATGCTTAAGTATTTTAACAGTATCTCTCAATGTTTGCTTTCCATTAAAGATTTGGAGTGGGGTAATAGACAAGACCATTGAAAGAAGATGAGATAAGCAGCTAACTCAGCTGTACGATTGTCTTCAGTGGGCCAGTGAACACTGGAAATTCTCACAGCAGACATACAGTCTGTTGACTTTTCCAATGATATAGGACTATTAAGCTGTTCCTTGGCACACATTTTGGGAAATGCTACCAGAGTTTTCTTTTAAAAACTTCAACCTAAATTGCAGGATGTCTTCAAACCTTTAAAATGTTTATCCACAAATACAGACTTTACAAAAAAAAAAAAAAAAGACTGGAGAGAAGAAAATTTTAAAAGACAGACATCAAGTAGTCATCATTTTGAAGGAAAAAGTGAATATGACCAGCCATCATTTTGAAGAAAAAAGTGAATATGTCGAAATTAGTAGACCAGTATGCTTTATGAGTGTATATGTATACTTACGTGGGCATATGTATCTCTTCAAAAATTTTTCTTTTTGTTTCACATGTTTGTTTTTTCTTAAAAAAGACTCATGGGACATAACACCACTGCTGGATGCCTGGTACATTTAAGAAACCTGACTGCGTAAGAAGCACTCTACATGGGCACAGGATGTTACCTGGAATCAGAGAACTAAATGAGCCTGACTTTTCTTGATTTTAAATGGTAAAGTCTAAGTACTTTTTGTAATATTATTCTGTACTAATAATGGTCAATTGTTTTTATTTGTATTATCAATATTCACAAATTATTTCCTAATTAAGCGTTTAAAAATTCTAGTGCTAATTCTGGTGTTAAAATTTTTTCGAATCTATAAATCTGCTTTTGAGAGAGTTGATAGTATTTGACTTTCTTTGCTAGAACCAGTTGCCAAGTACTAAAATTGACTTCTGAAAATGAAACAGCATCTGTATGTTTGTAAACATTTTCCATAATAAAAGTGGGTTAGGCTCCTGGAATTTGAATACAGATAAAGAGTCTTTCATAAGTTACAGTTTGCATACGAGTGTTGTTTTTCAGCAAGGCTTAATTGTTATAACATGTTATAACCAGTGCATGAAATACAAAGCTGTTTCTCTGTTTTGGGTCATGTATCTTTTCTCTTCCTGTGGTGCCTGGTATGGAACTGAACAAAGTGAGGTCAACCCAAAACAGTTCCAAATCTGACCTGGTTTCACCTGAACTTTTCTGTTCTACTTTGAAAATCCAGTTGATCTGCTTTTCCTTCAGGGATTCTTAGCATCCACAGGCATTTCTGAACGTCTCCTTCAGTGGACCCCACTCCTAAGTTGATGAAGAGTAGAGTGGATTTGATCTCTTCAAATATTTGGGGCTGCTGATGCCAACTGATGGACACTAATGGATGTGTCTGGAGAAACCCTGATTAGTAACAATTTCAAGGCAAGGGTGCTAATTACCACTGGCCCAGGATCAAAAACTCACCAACTGAGACTTCCCTGGTGGTCCAATGGTTAAGACTTCGTGCTTCCACTCAGGGGGTGCAGTTCAATCTAAGATCCCACATGCTGTGCAGTACAACCAAAGAAAACAAAAAGCAACAACAATCCCTCCCTCCCCTGCAAAATAAACACCAAAACTCACCCTGTGGAGAATTCAATAATTACAGCCTAGGTTTTCAACTGTATTTTGCACCTCAATATACCTGAGAGGTAAAGTGTTGATTATAGGATATTCTAGCATATCCTTCCTTGTACTCAACTTTTTTAAAAAGGTAATCTGGCATTAATACTAGAGATTATGGGTATCCTTTAACACTTCTCAGATTGACCCACTTTGTTTTTGTCTTCTGACCTCGTAGCGAAGAGGACAGTTTTTGAACCTGATGAGAAGATGTCATAAAAGATTCTATTTATATATGTGTGTGTACCCTTTCTATTTTTCTCTTAGTGCTATCATCCATTTCAAGATGCCTTTGTACTTTTGATAAATGCAAACTGACAAATCTCCAGACCACGACAGAAAGGAAATCAGTACTGCTTGAAGCCTGAAAGTCTATCCTTAATAAAGCCAAGTCCCCCGTTGTTGAAATGCTGAGGAAGTCGTGGAGAAGGAAACTTTTTTCTTATCCCACTAAATACTACTTCTTCTTTCTTGCTTTTTCGGTGGTCACATTCACTGTTTTAAGAATTCATCAAAAGCCTGAATTTGTAAATTTTGGACATTTGGAGCTGTTTGAAGAGAATCCTAGTAGTAATATTAATTGCACCAAAATTCTACAGGGTGATGTAGATGAAATCCAAAAGGTAAAGCTTGAGAGTCTAACAGTGAAATTTAAAAAGCGCACTCGATGGACAAACGATGACTATATAAACATGACTGGTGATTGTGCTTCTTTCATCAAGAAGCGCAAATATATTATAGAACCACTTAGTAAAGAAGAGGTGGAATTTCCAATAGCATATTCTATAGTGGTTCATCACAAAATTGAAATGCTTGACAGGCTCCTGAGGGCCATCTATATGCCTCAGAATTTCTATTGTATTCACGTGGATAGAAAATCAGAGGAATCCTTTTTGGCTGCAGCTGTTGGCATCGCATCCTGCTTCAGTAATGTCTTTGTCGCCAGTCAGCTGGAGAGCGTCGTGTATGCGTCCTGGAGCCGGGTTCAGGCTGACCTTAACTGCATGCAGGACCTCTACCGGATGAATGCAGGCTGGAAGTACCTGATAAATCTCTGTGGTATGGATTTTCCTATTAAAACCAACCTGGAAATTGTCAGGAAGCTCAAGCTGTTGATGGGCGAGAACAACCTAGAAACGGAGAGAATGCCATCCCATAAGAAAGAAAGGTGGAAAAAGCATTATGAAGTCGTGAATGGAAAGCTGACAAACATGGGGACTGACAAAATACACCCACCTCTTGAAACACCTCTGTTTTCAGGAAGTGCCTATTTTGTGGTCAGTAGGGAGTATGTGGACTACGTGCTCCAGAACCAAAATATCCAAAAGTTTATGGAGTGGGCAAAAGACACATACAGCCCAGACGAGTATCTCTGGGCCACTATTCAGAGGATCCCCGAAGTCCCAGGGTCATTGTCCCTAAGCCATAAGTATGACATGTCTGACATGCAAGCGATTGCCAGGTTTGTTAAATGGCAGTACTTTGAAGGAGACGTGTCCAAGGGCGCCCCCTACCCGCCGTGCAGCGGCGCCCACGTGCGCTCTGTGTGCGTTTTCGGAGCTGGTGACCTGAACTGGCTGTTGCACGTGCACCACTTGTTTGCCAACAAATTCGACACGGACATCGACCTCTTTGCCATCCAGTGTTTGGATGAGCATCTGAGGCATAAAGCCCTGGAGACGTTAAAACCCTGAATGTTGTAGGCAGTTTTAGAAATATTAATAAGGAGGCAGGAGATCTACCCCCATTTGATTCTTGCGCCTCCAGAATCCAACTGGATTCTTCAAGCCAGAGAAGCTACATGGTTTCTGCAGAGCAGGGTCGGTTAGAAAGGCTGTATCCTTAAACCTGGACTTACAGTTAGTGAGACACTAGGGCAGGTTGCAAGGCATTGTTGGGGCAGGTAGCTGGGGAAGAAGCTGAAGGCAAGCTAGCCTTTTAAAGAGCTCAGGGACTTTAAACTCTTAAGATTTGACTTGTGCCAAAATTACGTGGAGAGCTTTAAATATGAGGGGTTTTCCTGATTTGAATAGATTTATAGCAATAACCCAATCAGGATATAATTTATCTTGTAGATTATGTTTGTTGAAAAAGAAATTTGACTTTATTCTAAATGATCTTGTAAATGATTGACTTTCTGCTGTTACTTTGAGCTATGTTGTGTATCTATATATGCCATCTCAGGGAATTTGAAAAAACGGGCCTGACTGAATGTGAATATTTCTCATTTTTGCTTTTAACAATGTATATGTGTTTTTAAAAGACAAAAAGAAACAGTTTTTAGTTTAGTTGATTCTGTGAATCATCTTAGGTTACTTAAGAAGTTAAGGTATCTTGAGTTGTTACAGTTTCTACAGAGTAACACCCAATTTTTTCAAATATGTCTCTCTTCTCTTCCTCCAGTCTCCCCACACTCTGCTATCCAGCTGTATATAAACTAGTTTTCATAGTGACCCATATTACAGCCTGCCTCAGTTCTCTTATGTTTGGTAGTAATTGGCCTGTAGAACTAAGAAAGGGTGAAGAGTCATATGTAGACAATTTCTAAGGAGTGTTAAAAAGCACCAATCTGTACTATCCCCAGAAATTAAGGATATTGCTCTTTGGATCAGCTTGTGTCCATGCTCCAGACTCTTGCATCCAGCTGCCACTTCTGTCACCCTTTGAAAGGAACTGGCTTCCCCACTTCTTGTTTCTTCAAGTTACCGGCCCACTGGTTAGTTCCCTTCTCTCTCGGAAGCTATTAAGAGGGGAAAGACGTGCTGTTGTACCACCTAGTGTGCTCGAAGGCCTGGGAATCCTAAAGAGGAACTTTAGGTTTGAGACAGATTGTCTCAGTATTGATATTATTTTTAGCATACAGTTTTTACTCTTTTAGCATATACTTTTCACCAAAAGACAGATTGTGGTTGCTATTGCTGTCTCATATCTAAAAATAGATGAAGATTTTTTAAAAAGCACACCAACTTGCACTTTTTCGAAGGTGATAGCATTCAGCCAAAGATCTAATAGGACATAGGAAGTTTTTATCATTACCTGAGATGTCAAAAAAGAATTTAATTCATGAACTTTATTGTTAAAACTTAGCCAAGTTAAATACGGGAAGTTCATAATATCACACAGTGTTCAGGCATTCAGCTGAGAAACCATTCTATTCCATAGAGTTAGGGAACAGTTTTATCTTGCGGAGAGATTTGTTATACCGACCCTCCTGAGTGAAAATTCCACACTTTGGGAGACTATCATTTGTAAACGTGCAAGTCAGTGGATTGCCATGGTTTGCATGATTTAACATGGCAGCCAATGTTGGACCAAGAAAAATATACCCATGTTGAAAATTCAAGACATGATGTCAATGAGGGCATTATATGCATAGCGTTCTCTGTTGACTTCTAAAGCAACTTGTTCTTTTAATGCATGTTGCATGTCTCTCTCATGCTCTCTTTTAGAAGAAAAGTTTTACCTGTTACTTACACCTTTTTTAAAAAAAAAACCTCTAAAACTCGTGATTTTCAGTGACATACTTCGTGTCTATGTCTTGTGTTTTCTTAACTTTATTCGTGGTGTCTTGACTACTATATTATAGACATTTTCACTTTTTTTTTTTAATATTTGCAAAGTTATAGGAAAGTTAAAAGTAATGGTACAGTGAACATTATATAACCTTCACCTGGAGTCATTGTTTGTTAGCTTCGTGCCTATGTACTTTCAATTGTAAGGATTTTTATATTTAACAAAATTGAAAATTGAAAGTTAAAAAAGTTTATAAATATCTAAGTTATCATTCATAGCACTGCTCTTATTGTAGTGTGACTAAATCTTATTAACTTTTTGGCAGCTTTGAGGGATGTTTTTTTCTCCCCATAGACATAAAAGCAATGATTTTAGAATCCCATTTCCCCAAGCCCCACACTAAAACTGTGGACCCACCATCTTTTATGAAACTGTGGTACCTTTTCTTTCTAGAAAGTTTACTTACTTATNATATACTTTTCACCAAAAGACAGATTGTGGTTGCTATTGCTGTCTCATATCTAAAAGTAGATGAAGATTTTTTAAAAAGCACACCAACTTGCACTTTTTCGAAGGTGATAGCATTCAGCCAAAGATCTAATAGGACATAGGAAGTTTTTATCATTACCTGAGATGTCAAAAAAGAATTTAATTCATGAACTTTATTGTTAAAACTTAGCCAAGTTAAATACGGGAAGTTCATAATATCACACAGTGTTCAGGCATTCAGCTGAGAAACCATTCTATTCCATAGAGTTAGGGAACAGTTTTATCTTGCGGAGAGATTTGTTATACCGACCCTCCTGAGTGAAAATTCCACTTTGGGAGACTATCATTTGTAAACGTGCAAGTCAGTGGATTGCCATGGTTTGCATGATTTAACATGGCAGCCAATGTTGGACCAAGAAAAATATACCCATGTTGAAAATTCAAGACGTGATGTCAATGAGGGCATTATATGCATAGCGTTCTCTGTTGACTTCTAAAGCAACTTGTTCTTTTAATGCATGTTGCATGTCTCTCTCATGCTCTCTTTTAGAAGAAAAGTTTTACCTGTTACTTACACCTTTTTTAAAAAAAAAACCTCTAAAACTCGTGATTTTCAGTGACATACTTCGTGTCTATGTCTTGTGTTTTCTTAACTTTATTCGTGGTGTCTTGACTACTATATTATAGACATTTTCACTTTTTTTTTTTTTTAATATTTGCAAAGTTATAGGAAAGTTAAAAGTAATGGTACAGTGAACATTATATAACCTTCACCTGGAGTCATTGTTTGTTAGCTTCGTGCCTATGTACTTTCAATTGTAAGGATTTTTATATTTAACAAAATTGAAAATTGAAAGTTAAAAAAGTTTATAAATATCTAAGTTATCATTCATAGCACTGCTCTTATTGTAGTGTGACTAAATCTTATTAACTTTTTGGCAGCTTTGAGGGATGTTTTTTTCTCCCCATAGACATAAAAGCAATGATTTTAGAATCCCATTTCCCCAAGCCCCACACTAAAACTGTGGACCCACCATCTTTTATGAAACTGTGGTACCTTTTCTTTCTAGAAAGTTTACTTACTTATATATGTCTGAATATTACCCTATTGCTAATAGCTTTACAGGGATTATATAGCCATTAGGACTCTTAACTTTTTGCTTTTCAACATAAATGAATTTCATACTAGTGGGACAAACAACTGGAAGAGTCAAGAAGACGGTTTTGAACGGAAACCCATGGAGCAGAAATGCAAGTTCTTTGGGAAAGATAAATTACTTAAATTCCTATATTTCAGTTATTAAACACTAATTTCTTTTACTGTCATTTAAGGTCTTTTATAGGGAATTATTAGAAATTGTGTTCCCAAGTCCTTAAACGTACAGAAACTGCAGTTTTTTAAATGGAAGTATTCTAGTTAATGAAGTGCTGATCAAGATTCATGTTAAGAATAAGAGTTAACAAAAATGGTTCTTCCTTGACAAAAATGGTTCTTACCTAGGCTTTGCTCAGACCATGGTAAGCCACCACGCAGCCTTGAAAATCAACTACTATTGTCTCTAAACATGTGTTGATATTTGTGTCATTCAAGTACAGTTTACTTAAAGAACATACATGTATGTTTTTGCAGTCATTTAGGGGAGGAAGAAGCCATGTTTTACTTCATTTCGCCAGTAGAGTAAACTGACCTGAACTTTTTTAGTTGGCTTAGAAAAGTAAAAACCATTTCTCATTATGGTAAAAATAAATCAGTAAATGCAAGACTTTCATGACATGTGTGGTTACTGGGTTTTACTCTTTTGAATATGAGTGGGACTGAATGCATTTGGAAGTAGTCATATCACCATTAAAATCAGCTATTCAGAAACTGGTGCCTTATCTCCACAGTTCAGTTCAGTCGCTCAGTCGTGTCCGACTCTTTGTGACTCCATGAATCGCAGCATGCCAGGCCTCGCTGTCCATCACCAACTCCCGGAGTTCACTCAGACTCACGCCCATCGAGTCAGTGATGCCATCCAGCCATCTCATCCTCTGTCGTCCCCTTCTCCTCCTGCCCCAGATCCCTCCCAGCAAGTTAGTCTTGTTTTTTTAGCTACATAAGTTACTATTTTTTTTGTTAGCTACAAGCACCCCAGTATTAAACTTACTAGTTGGATCTGATAGTTTGTAACCAACAAGTGTATTGTGTGAGTAGTTATTCAAAACATAAAAATTTATTCTTTAGGCAGAAATGTCAGAGAGAGAGGGTATTGTCATGGTAAAAAGTGTAACACAGTTTACGCCAAGAGAGTGAGACAGGGAACTTTAGAAGAATGCAGTTTAATAGCCAGTGTCGCTTTCTGGGCATCACTAGCTTCAGCTTATATCTGCTGAGGAAGCTTATGTCTGTTGAGGAACAGTGACCATAAGTTACTTGCGGTCTGAATGTGGAGAGCACACCAGCGGGAAAAGGGAAGTCCTCCCGCTTCCCAAGTATTGAGTGCCAGCTCCAGATGTCTCCTCATCTGATCTGGTAAACGCTTCTGTGTGCTCTTCATGAGTGTCCCTCAGTCATGTCTGACTCTTGGTGACCCCATGAACTGTAGCCCACCAGGCTTCTCTGCCCGTGGAATTCTCCAGGCAAGAATACTGGAGTGGGTTGTCATTCCCTTCTCCAGGGGATCTTCCTGACACCAGAATCGAACTCGGGGTCTTCCTGCATTGTAGGCAGATTCTTTACTGTCTGAGCCACCAGGCTGACTCTGGGTGCTCTTTAGCCCCACTTTATTTTATTTATTTAATTGGAGTGTGATTTCTTTACAATGGTTGTGTTAGTTTCTGCTGTACAACGAAGTGAATCAGCTATGCTGCTAAGTCACTTCAGTTGTGTCCAACTCTGTGCGACCCCATAGACGGCAGCCCACCAGGCTCCCCCGTCCCTGGGATTCTCCAGGCAAGAACACTGGAGTGGGTTGCCATTTCCTTCTCCAGTGCATGAAAGTGAAAAGTGAAAGTGAAGTCCCTCAGTCTTGTCCGACTCTTCGCGACTCCATGGACTGCAGCCTACCAGGCTCCTCTGTCCATGGGATTTTCCAGGCAAGAGTACTGGAGTGGTGTGCCATCGCCTTCTCCTAATGTTTAGCCTTGTTTTAGATAAAACAGCTTTTTCCTGAAAGCTTGAGAGCTTTAAGTATCCTTTTTAAGTCTGCTTGTCAAGGATTTAATTTTAATATATGCTTAAAGTTCTCTGAGCTTGTCATCAGAATATTAATTTACTATTTTTCAGTGTAATAAAAGTCAAACTAGAAATGAGTTATAAGTATTGGGAAAGAAAAGGCTGTTTTCATTAGTGCAGATGATGGTCCAAGTTGAATGCTCAGGAATCTGGACTTGAAATTAATAAAACATTAGCAAATATTGCCACACATGCAAAAACCAGTTTTTCCATATTCAAGGCAAAAAAAAAAAAAGCTGTTTTAAAATGTAAGGGGAATAGGTTATCTTTGATCATGGCAAGAAGCTCTGTAAAATGTATAGACAAACTTAAGATATGTGTGGGACCTGATGAATAAAATACTTGAGTAGATTAAAAAAATTTTTGCTCCTTACTGGTAAATATTTTAAATATGTCCCTTCTGCCCAGATTAATCCATCATTCAAATATAAGTACAGTGTCATATTCTCAAAGCGTTGGTAAAATTGTTCTAAATTTCATCCAGAAGGAAAAAATGTGCAAGAATAGCTAAGAATGCTTTGAAAGGGATTAATGAAGTCAACTAATACTATATATAAAGCCATATTTTAAAGATAATTGTTAAGAGAGTATTATAAGTTATAATTAAACTCTCAGACTGAAAACAGTAATAGCCCAGAAATAGATGCTGGTATATATAAAACATTGCATAGCAACCACTGGAACATGGTGAGGAAGAGGGGACAAGGATAAACTTAATAAGTACCTATTTGGAAAACATTAAATTATAACTTTGTAATGGGCACCAAAATCCAGATGGATTAAGGATGAAAATAAATTGGAAGAACTTGTTGGTGACTTTGCATGTAAGGGAATTTTCCAGATAAAAACAATGAGATTCATTAAGGAACAGATAATAGATTTAATTCAAAGTGTGTATTTCCCAAATATGAGAAAGCAAAAAACAATCAGACTCGGAAAATTTGCCAACAGATTTTGAAAGAGGGAAATATGGAAGTTATTTTTGCTAACATTATTTTAAAAACAGCTTTTTGAGATATAATTCATATATCATACAATTCACTCATTTAAAATTTCCAGTTTAGTGGGTTTTAGTGTAACATCAGTCGATTTTAGAACATTTCCATCACTCCAGAAAGAAACTCTGAGCCCTTTAGTTGTTACTCACCATTACCTCTCAACCCTTTATATTAATATATTTTTTTAAAGTATTAAGATGCCAAGAGTAAAATGAATGAGTGCTAGTGCTAAGTCACTTCAGTCATGTTCGACTCTTTGCAACCCCATGGACTGTAGCCCGCCAGTCTCCTCTGTCCATGGATTTTCCAGGCAAGAATACTAGAGTGGGTTATTTCCTTCTCTAGTGGAACTTCCTGACCCAGGGATTGAACCCAGGTCTCCTGCATTGCACACAGATTCTTTACCATCTGAACTACAGGGAAGTATTCACAGGAGACGAAATAAGAATACAAATTGCTAATATGAAAACCTGAAATTCAATAAGGTAAAACCAATTCCTGTGCATCAGTTTTGGTTTTATTTATTTTATGAGACTATATCGAGGAACGATGCACTTACTGCAGGAAGAGTGTTAAAACGTATCATTCAGGGTCTCTAAAAACACTCAAATTCTTTGATCAATCATTCACTTCTTGGAAAATATCCTAGGCTGATAACCAGAGATCTGGATCCACATTTAAACCCAGTTTTTATCAGCTCTTTATTTATGGTGAAATGTAAAAATACGTAAATCTCCAGTGATAGAGGAAAATTATGTACTTTACAAAACATATGTTGGGAATATGAAATATTCTTATAGTATATCTATGCCATGGAAAATTACTCTAGGTTAAATGAAGTAAACAAACTGAACAGGACCTATAATGTGATCTCAATTATGTTAAAAAAAAAATGATGCTGAACGGAAAGGAGCATTCAGAATTTCCCTAAAATATCACATCTTGATATTTTGAGAACTATTCCTTCCAGCTGTATAAAATTGATGCTTGCCAAATATTTATTTGGAGCATTTTGCACATATGCTTTGCCTTCGGGAATCTTACTGAGACTCCTTACCCCTGGCCCTTACTTGCTGGATTGGGGGAAAGGAGCCCTGATTTCCTGGAGCAATCCTCTTTTACCTACAGAAATGTTTTTAGATTTAAGCTTTGGTGATTTTCAGTGTGTCCGAGTCCTTATACTCTAGGCAGCCCTGTAAGATACTCCAGTTGTATATCCTGGGTGGAGAGAACTTTTTCCAGAAGAATCATTGAACCAGTCTCAAAGGACTGTCAACCTGACTTCAGGATCCATTTTCTGATCCCAGATGTTAATTGCTTACTAGGTGAGGATAGTTTGGTTCCTTTAGCTGCATACCAATGGCAAAACAAATGTTCTTCAGCAGGAGGACAGGAAAAAATTCAGATGGGTAGCGTGGGAGTCACTTGGATGAGCAATCTTGGTACAGGAGGAGGATCTTGTTTAACTCCATAGTTTTCTTGCATTTCATGTGAAGGCTTCACTACCTTTAAGATTAGCTAAGAAACAAAACGCAATGCTTTCTTTAAAAAACACGCACAATTTTTTTTTTTTTCAAGATTTACTTCTGCAGAGCTAATCAAGAGCTTAAACATTACTTACTGGCTATTTACAGTTTACTTTCTTTGTCAAACTTACTAGTAAACTCTCACTGGCCCAGTCAGAGTTCCTTCATTTAACTTTATTCAAAGGAGACATGTTTTCCCTTGGGGAAATTTTCCCTACCTCTCTTTCTAAAGGAAAATGCCCCTTCAAATATGTTCCCTGAAACCCATTGAGAGAATAATAACAGCTAATATTTGTTCAGCATTTCCTTTCTGCATGTTCTAAGCCCTTTTTAATACTTCTCACTTCACAACAACCTTGGGGGCTACTACTTGGGCCCAATTTAGAAAGAGGTTAAAGAAGTATGTGAATCTATAACAAACGGCACATCTTAAAAAAAGAAAAAGATTTTCTTCTGATCTGTTCATCTCCTTTCTATCTCAACTATCCCATCCATTCCCCAGACTCTGTGCTGCTCTGAGTGTAGCACTTTAAAAAAGTACGCGGGACAGCAGGAGAGACACAGATGTGTAGAGCAGCCTTTTGGACTCTGTGGGAGAGGGANCTCAATAATGCTTCACTCAGTTGCTCCTCTCTTGCCATCTTCAGTCTCTTTTCCTCTCTCACCTGCAGCATTGCTACTCTCCAGGCTGCCTGCTCTTGAATGCTGGCTTCCTGAAAATGTCACCAACAATCTGGTCATAAGCTGTCTCTTATACACATCTAATTGAGGGAGGAGTTTGGGCCCTGCCCAAACCACATATTTCTTGTTCAGGAGACCGCCCCAACCACACATGCACAGAACAGGTTCCTTGCAGGCCAAAGGGGGAAGCAATGTCAAGGCATGCTCTACCCAGATGCCTTTGCAGTAGCATACATCTTGGCTAAGAGATGTGTGTACACACTTGGGAGGATCCTGAGATATATCAAATATGGACTGTGAACCAGGCAAATCAAAATGATTGGCCAAATGAAACCCAGAAGAAATACTCCATAAAAGTAATTCCAACTGCCACAAGGGTGTGACTCAAGGACTCTCCCTCTGAGTTGGCTCATGTGCCTATCTACACATACTGTCCTCTTTCGTCTTAATAACTGCTTTACTACCTTCACTACTTTCTGTCTTTGTGGGAATTCTTTTTTGCAAAGCTGAAGGGTCAGGGCCCTTGTGACTGACCACTAGTCTAGTAGCTAGGATCTGGTGCTTTCACCGCCGTGACCCAGCCTCTGGCTGGGAACCCAAGCCCTGCTCCAAACTGTTGCAGACCAAGGCTACCTGAGATCAGGAGCAGAGGAGTGTGGTGAACTTCATTTTGATGAGGGCGACTGAAAGGGGGAGATGGGCCAGATATCCTGAGCCCTTATAGTCTTAAAGGTAGAAGAAAGGGTGGGGGAGAGGAGTCTTAAAGCTGCAAACGGGAGTAGTTTTAACAAGTGCCATCAGTCTTCACACTTGAAGGTATGGGAGGTTGGACAGGGAAATATTTGGGCATAAAATATATAAGTGCCCACCTCCAGTTTCTAGAGACTAGTCTTCATTTAGGAAAAGGTAATGGCACCCCACTCCAATACTCTTGCCTGGAAAATCCCGTGGACAGAGGAGCCTGGTAGGCTGCAGTCCATGGGGTCTCGAAGAGTCAGACACGACTGAGCGACTTCACCTTCACTTTTCACTTTCATGCATTGGAGGAGGAAATGGCAACCCACTCCAGTGTTCTTGCCTGGAGAATCCCAGGGACGGGGGAGCCTGGTGGGCTGCCGTCTATGGGGTTGCACAGAGTCGGACACGACTGAAGTCACTTAGCAGTAGCAGTAGCAGTCTTCATTTAAATATAATTTCCTGTAGTCAGCGTTGCTTCTCTAATAAGTATACCTTCAGACAAAGAAAGAAGGGTGGCCTGGGGAAGGTGAGAATTTTTGTTTGGCTGAGCCCTATTTGCTTGCTTTTGTGTTGCTGAGGGAATTATATAAATGCATGGATTTTGCTAAGGAACGTGAGAGGAGGAGTTATCAGCTGGAAAGACCAGAAAGGATTATTGAGGGGCAGGGTGGTGGGTCAGCCTGCTGAGAGGAACTTGAGGGCAGAGGGAGATTGTGAAAGGAGCCTTCACCTTTTCCTTGATGGTCCGGTAATCCATCATCCTGCTCTGCCCAGATAGGGGGTGGTGGGGGAGGAGGAGGTTCTTGGGACCTCAGACCTCCGTTGCTAACACCAGGAGGAGTTGTTCACCTTCGTCTTTCCACCCAGATCTTCAGGAAAATCTACATCAGTGAGAATGGATTTTATACTTTCTGAGCATTAGCAGTTTAGAAATTGGCCTTTGTTGTTCAGTCGTTTAGTCGAGTCCAACTCTTTGTGATCCCATGGACTGTAGCACGCCAGGCTTACCTGTCCATCACCAATAGCTGGAGTTTGTCCAAGTTCATGTCCATTGAATTGGTGATGCCATCCAACCATCTCATCCTCTGTTGCCTTCTCCTCCTGACTTCAATCTTTCCCAGCCTCAGATCTTTTCACATCAGGTGGCCCAAAGTATTAGAGCTTCAGCTTCAGCATCAGTCCTTCCAATTAATATTCAGGGTTGATTTCCTTTAAGATTGACTTTGCTCTTTGATTAATTGATAAGTTTGATCATCTTGCTGTCCAAGGGACTCTCAAGAGTCTTCTCCAACACTGAAACTGAGGAAAGCATCAGTTCCTCGGCGCTCTGCCTTCTTTATGGTGCAGCTCTCACATCCGCACAGGAGAGAGCCTGTAGGCAGGCACAAGAAAGAACAGAGGGCCCACAAGCAGGCCCAGCCACATACAGGTGGAGTTTCTCATTGAGGAGAGAATTCTATCCAAGCGGAGCTTGGAGATGATGTTCATTTATGGAACCTGAGAAGCCTCAGCTGAACTGTTTGCATCCAGGCATTCCCACCTCTGATGGAGCCTTTGGGGTTACATCTTGTTGAATGGGTAGAAATCAGAATAAGCCCAATAAAACTGATTCTGATAGGTGTCAATGCACATACCAGATCATACCCGCCAAACTGTGTGGGTTCTACTTGAGAAAACCCTTCTATGACCTACCCAGTTGCTCAATTTTCATCCTGAAGTGTCCTCTCTACCCACAGCCTATCCCTAAGGTTTCTCAATAATGCTTCACTCAGTCGCTCCTCTCTTGCCATCTTCAGTCTCTTTTCCTCTCTCACCTGCAGCATTGCTACTCTCCAGGCTGCCTGCTCTTGAATGCTGGCTTCCTGAAAATGTCACCAACAATCTGGTCATAAGACAGAGCAGAGCCTCTTGCTGATGGCCAGTGAAGGAAGGCTCCTGGTAGCATCTAGAGGGAGGAGGACTTAGTCCAGCTATTTCAGAGGTTTTGAATTCTGCTTGGTGGGTCTGATGATGTGGGGTCTTGGATAATGACAGTGAAGAGTAGTGTAGGATTGGAGGAAGCAGCGAAGGTGACGATTTTGAGGGAAAGGGTTCAAACAGACCTGGGGTATAACTGTCATTTGATGTTTTTTATTTATTGCAAAATTCACTGGTCTTAGAGGATGTTCCTGCAGTGAAAAATGAAGCTATTTGCCACCTCTACTTTCAGGACAAGCATTTTCTGGAATAATAATGTTGTGTTGATGAAGACCATGTGGGAGCAGATGAATTTGCTTCTTACCACCTTCCCTCTGACCTCTCATTCTTCTGATAACAGCAGCAATAACAACAACAATAATAACAAAATATATTAGCACATTTAATCCTCACAACAGTCTGATGGTATGCACACCATTGTCCACATTCTACAAATGTAGGACAAAATAAAGTAGCTCAGAGAGGTCAAGTGACTTGATCAAGTCACACATCACCTCCACCATCAGAGTGATTTGTCAGAAATGAAAATTTGGTAGTTTCACATTCTTTCTTAAACCTTTCAATGACTGCCTGTTGCCTAAAAGATAAGTCCTGATTTCTTCAAATGGTGCAAAGGCCCTTCCTGATCTGGCCTCTATGTGCCTTTCCAGTCCTCCTCTTTGTACATGATGCTCTTGTTTGGATCACATGTGGTTTCTGAACACACCTGTGTGCTCAGTCAGTCAGTTGTGTCTGACTTTGTGACCCCACAGACTGTAGCCTGCCAAACTCCTCTCCATGGAATTTTCCAGGCAGGAATACTAGAATGAGTTGCCATTTCCTACTTCAGGGGACCTTCCTGACCCAGGGATCGGACCCGTATCTCTTGCCTCTCCTTCACTGGCAGGCAGATTCTTTACCACTGCACCACCTGGGAAGCCTTGGTTTTCTGAACACATGATACTATGTCTCTTCAAATAGGTCTCATCTGGGGTTTTTTTGCCCCGCCTCCCCCGCCATTTCCAAGTGAAACCAATCTGAAAAGATTATATATCCTGAATGATTAAGCAAAACTATGGAGACTGTCCAACCAATCCATTCTAAAGGAGATCAGCCCTGGGATTTCTTTGGAAGGAATGACGCTAAAGCTGAAACTCCAGTACTTTGGCCACCTCATGCGAAGAGTTGACTCATTGGAAAAGACTCTGATGCTGGGAGGGATTGGGGGCAGGAAGAAAAGGGGACTACAGAGGGTGAGATGGCTGGATGGCATCACTGAATCGATGGACATGAGTTTGAACTCCAGGAGTTGGTGATGGACGGGGAGGCCTGGCATGCTGCGATTCACGGGGTCTCAAAGAGTCAGACACGACTGAGCAACTGAACTGAACTGATGGAGACTGTAAAAAAAAAAATTCAATGGTTGTTAGGGATGGGGAGGGGAGGAATAAACAGGTAGAGCGCAGAGGGTTGTTGGAGCAGTGAGACTATTTTCTGCATGATACTGAAATGGCGGATACCTGTCACACACTTGTCAAAGTCCACACAATGGATAGTACTAAAAGGGAACCCTAATACAAACTATGGATTTTGGGTGAAGATGATATGTCAAGGTACGTTCATCTATTATAACAAATTAACCACTCTGGTTTGGGGTGTTGATAGTAGGGAAGGATACGGGTGTAACGAGGAGACAGGAAACGTAGGAAAACTCTGCCCTTTCCACTCAATTTTGCTGTGAACTTAAAACTTACTCAAAAAAATAGTCTATTTGGGGGTTTCTCTGATGGCTCAGTGGTAAAGAATTTGCCTGCCAATGCAGGAGATACTGGTCTGATGCCTGGTCCAGGAAGATCCCATATTCATTGTGAAACAAAACCTTACTGAAAATGAAATGCTGTACCTGTGTTCAAGTATTCTGCCCTGCCTGCAAATATTTCTGTTCAGGGAATATGATCTTTAGTAATCTGTTGTTCTTTGCTCACTGCCTGAGCATGTGACCGAGGGAGCTGGAGAGCAGGTCTGATCTCGTGTGCTATCAGAGTTTGCATCTCGGGCAGGTCAAGGTTCCCTTCATTCCCTGGAGGAAGAAGAGGGAGGTGGAGACACAGGGCGTGGTCATGGGCCCCCGGATGTACTTCCCCTCACCCCAGACCCTTTATAGAAACTCACAAACAGGGTCAGTGTACACCTGTTTCCTACGATGCTGGACTGCACTTTGTATGATATGCGAAGAAGGAAATAGGGATGGGTAATGCACATAGGAAAGATAGATGTCTGAAAACTTGCAGAGAAAAATACACATGGCTTCTTGGCTTAGGATGAGTGACAATAAACCAGTAAGACGGGAGAGAGAAACGCCTTCCCAAGGCATCTTTCCACACATGGACTCCATAGTGGGGACTCAGATGGTAAAGAATCTGCCTGCAGTGCAGGAGACCCAGGTTGGATCCCTGGGTCGGGAAGATCCCCTGGAGAAGGAAATGGCACCCCACTCCAGTATTCTTGCCCGGAGAATTCCATGGTCAGAGGAGCCTAGTGGGCTATAGCCCATGGCCTCACGGAGAGTCAGACCCGACTGAGCAACTAACAAACACTGCATGGTAGGCATGCTGTTGGAGGGTAATGTGACTCAAAACTGCGGTGTCATTTCAACAGTAAAATATGGCAGGAGTGCAGTGTCCAAGGATGAGAAATTGCCTACTGTGATTATTATATCCCTGCAATGGCACCCCACTCCAGTACTCTTGCCTGGAAAATCCCATGGACAGAGGAGCCCGGTGGGCTGCAGTCCATGGGGTCGCTAAGAGTCGGACACGACTGAGCAACTTCACTTTCACTTTTCACTTTCATGCATTGGAGAAGGAAATGGCAACCCACTCCAGTGTTCTTGCCTGGAGAATCCCAGGGACGGGGGAGCCTGGTGGGCTGCCATCTATGGGGTCACACAGAGTTGGACACGACTGAAGTGACTTAGCAGTAGCAGCTGGTAAGCAGATTTGCCTCATCCTGGGCATATTGACATTTGGGGCCAGGTCATTCTTTATTTGGGGGGTGGAGTCTGTGCATTGTATGATGTTTAGCAGCGTCCCTGTCCTCTGTGCTCTAGATGCCAGTAGCAACTGAAATGGCTCTAGATTTGCCACATATCCCCTGGACATTCGGGAGGCAAAATCACCATTGTTTTGAGAACTACTGATTTACAGGAAGAATTCAGTTCCCCTCACAGCTTGGAAAGAGTGACTATTATGTGAAAAATCACTGAGTAGTTATTAGAGCCACGCTGCCCGTTTGATGCTTACATTTGGTGGATGAGAAGGTGGATAGATGGGTGGAGGGTGTCTCAATAGGTACTCCATTTATAGTTATTATAAAATTGGCTCCATTTCCTGTGTTGTACAATACATCCTTTTATTTATTTTTGTAGGGTTTAGAATTTCTTGACTCTGGGTAACATGACCACAAATTTCTTTGGCTTTCACCCTCACAGCAATGCCACCCACTCTGCTTAAACAAAACAACTATCGTGGTCTCATGAACCCACAAATTTAGCTACTTCTCCCCCTTTCCCATAGCTTCATTATGCACTGCAGGTGTTACTTTAGCACTTTCCCTAGTGGCCTTACACAGAGATCGGCACATTTTCTCTTCTTATTTTGGATGTTGATTCATTAATATTGAACTCTTGGCACTTGTATTTGAACTGAGCTCCTGTCACCCATGTTTCTCTGTAAGGCACATACAGCCTTCTGGTGCTAAGGAATGCTAGACAACATTTCAGCTCTGCTGGAGGGACTGCATGGGTTGAGTGAAGGGAGGGGGTGCTGAACAAAAAGCACAAAAATGCAAAAATCGAGCTGCTAATTAGACCGCAAAAAGGACTATCTAATTTTTTCAGAAAGTCTATGTAAAAAGTATGAAAGCCTAAACGAGAAAACAGAGCCTTGCCCTTTTCTGCCTCAGCCAGGAAGGTGCATATGGGATGACTGAGATTTTTTTTACCTCTTTGTATTTGTTGGCGAGTGATTATAAAAGTGCCATGAGTGATGCTTTGGGGATCATTAATGCATTTTAGCTAGTATGTGAATTTGCAAATACAGAATCCACAAATAATGAGGATTGACGGTATCTATATTTTTGTCAAGTTCTCTGTGGTACTGTGATACACAGCCAAATTGAGGAACCTCTGAATTACATAATTTGTGAATGTGAGATAGTGCTTTTATTTGTGACAGTACAAAACTTATAAAAATGTAGAAATACATTTAGATTTAATGTCCTGTGCTAATTAAAAAAAAATGTTGAAAGCTATGCCTATGCCTTGTGGCTGTTACCATTGGTTGAACTTTCCTTGAGGAAATCGTTTTTATTCTTTTAACCATAGATAAACAGAGAGATTTTTTTTTAAAATCGATGTGATGAAAGTATACAAAAATTTAAGTTACCACTGTGGAATTAAGATAGGAAAGTACAACTGGAATAATCTTTCACTTTTTAAAATCAGCTGAGCCTAAAGGAGCAAAGATCAGTGTATGGTGAACGTTTCTCTTTATATTTGATGCTCAGGAGAAATGAGGTACTATTCTTTGATTTTTTTCCCCCTAAATTGAATCAAAAGATTTCTTGAACATGACACCTCCCTCTACTTCTTTCAGCATTACCATGATCACAATTACTTTTCTTACCAATTGCTGTGTTTTGTCTCTCCTGCAGAATGTAAATACACTAGGGACTGTGTTTGTCTTGTTTACAACCATGTCCTTGATACCCAGTGCATAGTAAATATTCCAAAAAGTGTGGTTGAATGCATGTATTTTGAATGAGAAGGCAAAGGGGAAAGTGAATACTTACTGAGAACTTACCATATGTTAAGCAAATTACTATTCCATTTGTTCCTCACCACCTTTATCATAAATATTTTGCATCCCATTCTATAGATGAGAAAATCAAGGCTCAGAGAGGCTTTGCAGGAAGACTGTGTTACTCCATCAGACATTATTAGTTACTAGCTTAGCTTGCATCTCTCCTTCTTTCTTGCTGGTATAGCCTGAATTATGTTGAGTGTATTGCACACCACCTTACCCCTAACCCTCACATGCTTTAGAGGAAGGCATTCCTAATCCACGTTCCAAGTGTACGTCCTGACTAATTTAAGACAATCAGGGTGAAGTTGTTCCTTTTTTAAGTGATTAATTTGGGGTTTGACATGTGACTCAGTTCAAACTAATGCTGGGGTTTGGATGTCCTGAAAAAGATTTAGAATTCCTAAGGGGACATTAAAAAATGAAGAATCTCTGGATTTGATGTTTCCTGGGTATGACGCCTGGAATAAATACAGTCATCTTGTGACCTGAAATAGCAAAGTGGAGAAGCTGAAGAACCAGGGTCTATGATGACATGAATAAGCCTTTGAGTTAACTAACCTCAAAGTCACTCCACCCCTGGACTTGCCAGATTGGAAAAATCCATTTCTGTATTGTTTCAGGCATTTTGAGTCAAGGCGGTGTTTTCAGATGCAGACATCCAGATTGACGTGAATAGGTATCTGGGAGTGGCAGGTCCAGATTTTTTCCTACATCTCACTCAGATGTACTTTTCACTCCACTGTCTTTCAGAAAGTGAAATTGTTTAAAACAAAGGCCGGAAGTTTCTGAGTCCCAAGGGGACCTGAATAATGGGCATTGTAAATCACTCAGCTTGTCCACTCTAGCACATTCTTCATACATTTGGCAGTAGAATTGTTCACTGTGCAGGTGTATGTGAAGTAAGTGCTATGTGATGCTTAAGTATGTGTATGTATTTTGAATTTGTTTTGGGCTCTGCTGGGTCTTTGTTGCTACTGTGTCTTTTTTTCTAGTTACGGTAAGCAGGGGCTGCTCTCAGTTGTGCCGCGCGGGCTTCTCATTTCAGCAGATTCTCCTGTTGAGGAGCGTGGACTCGAGGGCACATGGGCTTCAGTGGCTGCAGCACGTGGGCTCAGTATTGTGGCTCCCAGGCTCTAGCGCACAGGCTCAGTAGTTGTGGCGCATGGGTTTAGTTGCTCTGTGGCATGTGGGATCTTTCCAGACCAGGGACTGAATGCGTATCTCCTGCAGGTGGAATCTTTACCACTGGGCCACCGGGGAAGCCCTTCAATATATTTTATTTTCTTCTGTAATTGTCCCTATCTTTTCAGATGAATCCTAAGTTCTCTGAAAGCAGCATCTGTGCCTTGTTTTTTCATAAGTGTCTACTTGTCAGTTTCTTTTTTTCATTCTGATGGGTAGATATGCAAAGTGAATTAACTGAACCAGTAAAGGATGAAATTCTAGCTCTCATAACCAAACTTCAAGAAGGGTGGAGTGGGCCTCATGCCTGAGTAAACCCCAGAGTGGTCTGTAACTCATACACAGATCAGGGCTCGACAGCCCAGAAGGCTTTGCTTGGAACTTGATGCCTCCAGGTTCCCTTACTTGGCCATTTCCATATCAGAGGCACACAGCTCCTGACACACGAGAAAGGTGAGACTGTGTTTTGGTTTCTAAAGAAGCACCCTGGAGAAGGTCTTGTGCCACATGCGCTTTCCTGGACCAGTCACTGTGGCTGGGTACCGTGAGTGGCCCACCCTGAGCTGTGTCCACACCTGGGTTCAGAGGGGCTGGATATCTTAAAGGAAAGTATTTAGGACAGAAAGGAAAAGAGCTACCTCATCCTCCCTGGGCTTCTTTCCAGGCTGCTAGGTTAGTGTTGGGTAAATAGTGGTCAGTATAAATACCTAGGGAACTTGTGAACACAAACTTGTCTCTTACTGGTCCCAAATGAGCACACAGACACACACAGTGCCCCCTTACAAGCTTTTTCCCAGTTTCAGAACTCCATGCAGACTCTATGGGAAGGGTTTCTGCACCCATATTTTAGAGTTGAGACCCTTTTACTCCCAAGTCTTGATGGAGACTTTAATGACTGCCAGATAGCATGAACCTTTCTCCATGCCCCTCCTTCCCACTGCCACCCTCCCCCCACCTCCTGAAGGAGTGTAGCAGAGAGAGAATTCAACTCACACACATCAGCCTTCTCAAAAGCACACAGCCTCAGCTCCAGTAGCATGCCTTTACCTGCCTGCTTTGGGATTGAAGATTCTCACTTTTAAAGCATTTAGCCCCCAACCTTCCCTCTCAGCTCATGCATGCTCAGTTGCTTCAGTCACGTCCAACTCTTTGCAACCCTCTGGACTGTAGCCTGTGAGGCTCCTCTGTCCATGGGATTCTCCAGGCAAGAATACTGGGGTGGGTTGCCATTTCCTTCTCCAGGGATCTTCTCAACCCAGGGATTGACCCTTGTCTCTTACATCTCCTGCACTGGTAGGCTGGCTGTTTACCACTAGTGCCACCTGGGAAGATTACTCCCCTCATAGGCCACTCAAACCTATTCAGTCTCCAGCATGGAGAAGGGAGCATGGTGATCACTGAGCAACTTGGATCCCCCAAGATCCAGGCTGAACAGGATGATTTCCCAGGGGTCATTGCTCTTCCAGCTGACCTGTCCTCATGCCAAATGCAGGCAAGCCAGGGAAGGGAGGAAACCATCCTGCCTTCCTTTTCTTGTTCACAAACTATTAATACTGTGAATAGTGACATGTTGGAAACTGAAAATGCTTAGTCCAGTTTCCATGTGGGTCTGTCAGCCCAGATAATGATGTGAGAATGCTCAGGGCTGCCCAGAGAGTTTTGATTCTGAGCTATTAAAGGAGAGTTTTGGTTTCTTTATCTAGTTTGTGCAAGGATCACATGGAAGTTTTATAGCTGAAAAAATGCTTAGTATTAATTTAAAATATGTTAGTGTTGATTTCTTCACTGAAATGCCTGCATCATTTAAGCAGGAGAGAATAGTACCTTTATTGATATGGAAATCATCTTTGACATAAAAAGTGACTCAGCAAATGGATTTTCTGCATCTCTCAATGAAAAACAAACCAAAGAATTTAAAAGAGTAAGAGTATTTGCACCCTACCCTTTTTCCCCTCTGTATTAGCTTCCCCTTTGTATTGTATTGCTGTTGTAACAAATAATCACAAACTTAGTGGCTTAAAATAACACAAGTGTATTCCCTTATGGTTCTGGAAGCCAAAAGTCTGCAACCAGTTTCACTGAGCTGAAGTCAAGGTGTCAACGGGGCTGCGGAGTCTGGAGAGGGGAGTTTGGTTTCCATCACGTTTCTGCCTGGGCTCTGTTCCCTGCATTCTTTGGCTCCCAGCCATCTTCACAATCAGCAGAGTAGCATCTTCAGATCTGCTTCTCTGATGATTTCCTCTGCGTCCTTCTTGGAAGGGCCTTATGAACACATCAAGCCCACCCAGGGTAATCTGAGACAGTCCCCCACACTGAGGCCTTTAATTTACTCACATCTGCAGTGTCATTTGCCGTGAAGATAGCACATTTGCAGGATCAGGAGATGAGAATGAGGACATCTTTGAGAGCTGTTATTCATGATTCATCCTAGTACACCCTTTTTACTAAATTAACAGTATAAATCAAGGGAGAAATGATGAATCAAGGGGCTATTTATTTTAGATTAGTGAAAAATTACTGGAAACATGTAACACATCAGATGCTCCTTGTTGAGCTCCAAAAATTTTTCTTTAAAAAATTTTGTTGCCTCAACACATATTAAAGAGTTAAAAACATTTTTTTGAAGTATTGGTAACAATGTATAATAAAATATACATACCTTCAGCATCTTTGCCTATGTGTGTGTATGTGCGAAACCATACCCGGATCAGTGTATCAAACAAGTCTAACACCTCTGAAGTCTCCCTCACACCCTTGCCAGTCAGTAACGTCCCCCCCACCTTAGTAGCCTCTGTTCTGATGGCAGCGACTACAGATTTGTTTTCACCTGTTCTTCAACATACAAATGTATGAATTCTTTTGTATTTTGTGTCTTTTGCTCGATACAGTGTCTTTGGAATATATGCATGATGATGCAGCAGTAGTTTATTCTTTAAAAAAAAAAAAATGCTGTGAATCCCATAGTATTTGTGTATCCTTTGAACGAATACCCAACTTTTTATGATTCTCCCCTTAAGGGACATTTGGCTTGTTTCCATTTGGACACCATAATGAATAAACCTACTATAAGCATATTTGTAAACGTGAGAAGTTTTTAATGGTTAAGAAGGAAACCATGTCCTCGGGCACTATGGAAGACTTTGAAATTTGGCTCATCTGTTAAGATTTGGATAAAATATGTCCCCCGAACTAAGAAGTTTTCTTCCACCCCAGTGAATATCAGTGATTTTGAGCTCTGCCCACCCATGTCCATATTTGGTATTCCTCCATTATCTCATCTGGGAAAGGAAATGACAATGAACAATTTTGGAGGTTCCCTTTGAGAAAAAACTGTTGTATATATACTTCTCTGTAAACATATATGCNATATGTCCCCCGAACCAAGAAGTTTTCTTCCACCCCAGTGAATATCAGTGATTTTGAGCTCTGCCCACCCATGTCCATATTTGGTATTCCTCCATTATCTCATCTGGGAAAGGAAATGACAATGAACAATTTTGGAGGTTCCCTTTGAGAAAAAACTGTTGTATATATACTTCTCTGTAAACATATATGCTTACGTTTGTTTGTGCAAAAGGAATTATACTCTACAAAGTGTTCTACGGACGTTTTGCTTATTGACAACTTTGTTTATAGTTGGATATCAGTATAAAGCATCATTGTTTTTGGTTTTTGGAAGTTTCTTCCTGTATTTATTTTTGGCTGTACTGGTCTCTGTTGCTGCATGCACGCTTCCTCTAGTTGTGGCACGTGGGGGCTACTCTCGGTTGCTGTGCACGGGCTTCTGATTGCGGTTGCTTCTCTTCTTGTGGGGCACAGGCTCTAGGCGCACAGTCTTCAGTAGGTGTAGCATGCAGGCTCAGTAGTTGTGGTGCACAGGCTTAGTTGTTCCAAGGCATGTGGAATTTTCCTGGAGCAGGGATCGAACCCATGTCCTCTGCATTGGCGGGCAGATTCCTATCCACCATACCACTAGGGAAGGCCCAGCATTTAAAGATTATATAGCATAGATGAAGTATAATTTATTTAAGGAGACTCTCCATTTAAAGGACATTTAGATTGTTTTCAGTCTTTTTCTGTAATAGATGATGTTTCAGTGAGTATATGTTTCCAGAAACAGTTTAAAGCATCTCCATAGGATTCCTGGCAATAATATTATTGGCTTAATAATACCTACTTTTTAAATCTTAAAAATGCCACATTATTTTCCAAAAATTTGTACTGTTTTGACCTCTTAACGGAAATATTTGAAAATACCTCTTTCTGATATTCTAGCCAGCCTTGAGCATCATCATACTTTAAATATTTGCTATCTTCTAGAGAGAAAATAATGATGCTTTAATTTGCATTTTTGGAGGATAATAGGTAAAAATTTTTTTCTTTCAGTTTTATTGAGATATAATTGACCCAGAGCCCTGTGTAAGTGGGGCTTCCCAGGTGGTATAGTGGTAAAAAATCTGCCTGCAATGCAGGAGACATAGGAGACATGGGTTCAATCCCTGGGTTGGGAAGGTCCCCTGGAGCAGGAAATGGCAATCCACTCCAGTATTCTTGCCTGGGAAATTCCATAGACAGAGGAGCCTGGAGGGCTACAAACCATGGGATTGCAACGAGCTGGACACTGACTGAACAATTGAACATGCATGCATGCACTGTGTAAATGTAAGGTGTATAGCATAATGATTTTGACTTACATACTTCATGGAGTGATTACTACAATAAGGAACACTCATCATCTTATAGATACAAAATAAAAGAAAAATGTGATACACACATATTCATATACAAACATACACAAATAATGAAATATTCAGTTCAGTTCAGTCGCTCAGTCGTGTCCGACTCTGCGACCCCATGAATCGCAGCATGCCAGGCCTCCCTGTCCATCACCAACTTCTGGAGGTCACCCTATTACTCAGCCATAAAAAGAAAATCTTGCCCCTTCTAACAACATGGCTGCACCTAGAGGGTATTTATGCTAAGTGAAGTAAGTCAGAGAAAAACAAATACCATATTATTTCACTTATATGTGAAATCTAACAAACAAACATAACAAAACAGAAATAGAATCATAGATACAGAGAATGTGAAGTGGTTGCCAGAGGGGAGGGGTTGGGAGAACGAGCCAAATAAATGAGGCAGATTGAGAGATACACACTTTCAGTTCTAAAATAAATGAGTCATGGGATGAAATACACAACATGGGGAATATAGTCAATAAAAGTATAACATCTTTGTATGGTGACAGGTGGTAACTATACTCATCATGGTGATCATTTTGTAATTATCAATAGTAATAGTATAATATCTTTGTGCAGTGACAGATGGTACCTAAATTTATCTGGTAATCTTTTTGTAATATATGGAAATGTCAAATCACTATATTGTACACCAGAAGCTAACATCATGTTGAGTTGTATTTCTTTATGAAGTATGACTTAGGTTTCTTTTACTTGATATTACTTCTATAAACTCCACTCATAACTTCTCACCCTTTAAAAAATTATTTTTGGCTGTGCTGGGTCTTTGTTGCTAGGCAGGCTTTTCTCTAGTTGCGGTGAGCGGGGGCTACTCTCTTGTTGTGGTGCACAGGCTTCTCATTGCAGTGGCTTCTCTTGACGTGGAGCATGGGCTCTAGGGCCCATGGGCTTCAGTAGTTGCAGTGTGTGGGCTCAGTAGTTGGGGCTCTTGGGCTCTGGAGCACAGGTTCGGTAGTTGTGGCACATCAGTTTAGTTGTGAGTTTAGGTTATAAGTTTGATTGTCAGGTGGATTCTTTACCACTGAACCACTAGAGAAGTCCCACTTCTGATCTTTTTAAAACCAGATTGCTTCATACACATTTTATTTTATTTATGAGATCTAGCTTTGAGATGTACTAAAATCGCTATTTATTGAAGCGCTGACTCACTAGAAAAGACCCTGATGCTGGGGAAGATTGAGGGCAGGAGGAGAAGCAGACGACAGAGGATGAGATGGTTGGATGGCATCACCGACTCAATGGACATGGGTTTGGGTGAACTCTGGGAGTTGGTGATGGACAGGGAGGCCTGGTGTGCTGCGGTTCATGGAGTCACAAAGAGTCGGACAGGACTGAGCAACTGAACTGAACTGATAGAATTGAAACTTGCTCAAAATCTGAAAAGTCTCAAAGCAATGCATTTTGAGCCACTTTTCCTTTTTTTTTTTTTTTTTTTTTAAGTTTTAATGTAATTAAAACCTCTTGGTCACATGAAGGTNAGTCACAAAGAGTCGGACAGGACTGAGCAACTGAACTGAACTGATAGAATTGAAACTTGCTCAAAATCTGAAAAGTCTCAAAGCAATGCATTTTGAGCCACTTTTCCTTTTTTTTTTTTTTTTTTTTTAAGTTTTAATGTAATTAAAACCTCTTGGTCACATGAAGGTCATTAAATTTTTTGACACACACTCATTTTGTTGTAATCGCTGTCAAAATCACTTTTCATCTTTCTTCTCTTTTCTGGCTTTAAAAATTTTTTATTCATTAACTCATGCCATCTCATATAGCAGTGTTCTACTTGTACTAGGGCTGTCAGGAATGGGCTGAAGTGAGCCAAAGAGTTCTCTGGGCAGGCTTCTCCATCTGCAGTTTCATTAATCCTCTAACCACTAAAGATTTGACCTGCTATAGTGGGCTGTAAATAATTGTAAACCAGGAGCCTTTTACTCTTTCTTCCTCTCTCACTTCATGGTAGTGAGAATTCTTCCCAGTATTTTACCTTTCTTGGATCTCAGTGTTAAGGAAACTGATTTTTCATAGAAACAAGCGCAAGTTTCACTATAAGGATGTTGCTCTCAGCATCATTTGGGTTTGAAATAATCTAAATATTCACATACAGGGCAGCAACTAAATAAATTCATTCATCCATATAATGAAATGTTAAACAATCATTAATGTGGTGATGTAGACCACAGTCTTCAAATTGTACTTTCCAGAACAGTAGCATCAGCATCAACTGTTAGACATGCAAATTCTTGTCCCCTTTCCCCAGCTACTAAAGTGGAGACGAGGTGATTGGGTGGGTGAAGACCAAACAGCTTGTATTGTATGGGTCTCTTCAAGAGTATGTTCCAGTATGAGAAACACTGGATCTGTAAACATGTCCAGATTGTAAAGTGTTGGCAATGGTTCTTACTGAGTAGGGAGGTTCCAAGTGACTTGATCTTTTAAAAACATTTTATTTGTGCCTTCAAACATTTCTTCAGTGAATACAAATTACTTACATAATTTTAAGATAGAGTAAAATAAATATTCTCCATTCAGATAGATTTGGCAGACAAGAGGGATCCATCTGTTCCCCCGAGTTTCACTCTCCACTTGGGAAATGTCTTTATTCTTGCTGCCATCAGCAGACTGGTACCTGGAGAGCAGCGTTTCCTTCTAAATCTCTCAAGCAGACAGCAACAAAATTGCTTTGACTTCCTTAGTATGGCTGGAATTTTAAAAAACACCTTGCCAAACATACTCAAAGATAACCGAAGATGAATAAGCCAGAAAATATGAGAAGCACAAACTTCAGATCCTAGCACAGTTACCTGCTCCTTCCTGTTTCATGTTTGGCATGAGATGTTTCTATATTCTACCTGTAAGGTCAGGTTCTCCCCATAAACACTTCCTCATCTAGAGTGCTTCTGGAGCTGCAGACCCAGCTTCCCATCTGAAGGCTACGTTTCCTTCCAAGTGGCTGGTGGGACTCACGTCAGGCATGATGGATAAGCCTGTGCCTCATGCACGACTCTGAGTTATTATTTGTGTGTAGAGTGTGGACTCTACACACCTATATATGCAGTTGCTCTGTAACCGGTGCAACTTCACAGTCACATCAGTCCACAAAATTCAGAGGCACAAGAATATAACTTTAATTTGAAGTAAGTCAGCTGTATGTAGAAGATCATGGCTCCATTTTCTATCTGGAAGAAACATTTAATTTTGTTAATCTTGTGAATACATTTCTTCATTCTATTAACAGCTCAGGTTCTTAGCTTTTTGGATTCTTCAAAGTTAAACAACTGTCCCATTAAGGTGAATGCCCTTTTCCCAGGGTTTTTCGTCCTCATTGCCTTCCCTCTCAGTTAGTTCTAAATTCCTGGGTTCTTAAGCCACTGCCAATAATTGAGAGTGAGGAAGGAGTCATCTTGCTTCCAAGTCTTTCTCTCTCTTGGTCCTCTGCTTTCCTTTGGCCCCAGTGTTTACTTGGCATTTGTGTGATACCCAGGGTGTCCAAAGTCATAGCAGATCTGTATGTGTGGATCACAGCATTGGAACCCATGGGGATGCCACAGCCTTACAGAGGTTATAATTTGTTTAAAAATACTCAGCGTAAACATGGTGATATTTTTGTATCTGTTTTTAGGTTAAGCCCAAACCCAAGAAGTAGTACAGCATGCATAGTCAAAGAGTGATTAGCTAGGATTAAATAAAAAGAGGCTACAGTCCAGAAATGGTGGTTCTGTCAAAACAATACTTTGCTAATCAGCATAGTGAATGTTAGAAAGGGGATTTTACTGGAGAAACTAGTAGCTTAATTTATTAATAAACTTAATTACTTACCATGATGATTCTTAGAAATGAAGTCTCAGTGGTGACATTAAAGGTATTCAAAATATGACAACTGGCTAAAAATACCTTAAAAAGGCTCCATAGTCTTGTATGAACAGAGTGTAACATTTAGGGAAACGTCAGATCTGGCTTGATCTCTGCTTGGTCCTTTGCCCAGCTATTGGTGTAGGAGAATTTCTGATTGATGCCAATTAGGAGGCATAGACTTCTGATTCTGAAGCATCTGCCACCTGTGAACATTTCCTGCAGTGCAGTTGGATCACTGAAAGGATACAGAGCTAGGATATTATTCAGTTAACAGGAGAGTGTCAACTCTTTGATGACCTCTGATGAGCATATGTGTAACAGCTATATGGGTGGCAGAATTTGAGTTGTGGTTGCTTTCTTTGTAACCTGATAGACGATGAGGATGTGGGTAAATCTCACTTCCTCAAACTTCTAGTATTTTCTAATAAAAACAACCTAAAACATTTATGGACGCAGGAGTCTCCCTGTTCTGGGTGGACACAGCATAGCTTTAACACAGTATCAGGATAGATGGCATTATAGTGCTGTTGGGCACAGAACAGGTTGAGGTTTTGGAAACAGGACCTAGAAAGAAAAGCTGAAGGAGGTGCCCAATAAAGGAACATTGTTGGGGTATCTCCTGGGTGGCTTCCCATAGTGAAAGTTAATAAAGGGGCCGCACAAGCACTATTCACAATAGCAGGACATGGAAACAACCTAAATGTCCACCAGTAGAGGAGTGGATGAAGAAGATGTGGTACATATATACAATGGAATATTACTCAGCCATAAAAAGGAATGAAATATCGCCATTTGCAGCAATATGGATGGACCTAGAGAGTGTCATACTGAGTGAAGTAAGTCAAAGACAAATATATGATATCGCTTATATGTGGATTCTAAAATAATGGTACAAATGGACTTATTTATAAAACAGAAATAGAGTCACAGATGTAGAGAACAAACTTTGGGTTACCAGGTAGGGGGCTAGGAGGAGAGGGTTAGATTGGGAGACTGGATTGACATATACATACTATATACACTATATACACACACTATATACACACAACAAATAAGGCCTTACCATATAGCTCAGGGAGCTCTACTCCATACTCTGTAGTGGCCTGTATGGGAAAAGAATCTAAAAATGAGGGGATATATGTATACGTATAACTGATTCATTTAGTTGTACACCTGAAACTAAAGTGAAGTCGCTCAGTTGTGTCCGACTCTTTGTGACCCCATGGACTGAAGCCCACCAGGCTCCTCTGTCCATGGGATTCTCCAGGCAAGAATACTGGAGTGGGTTGCCATTTCCTTCTCCAGGGAATCTTCAGGGATCGAACCCAGGGCTCCC
>SJYA01001333.1:2083566-2163756 GCA_006410615.1 Neotragus moschatus
AAAAAAAAAAAAAAAAAAGGAGGTGGGGGCAGCACAAAGGTATCTAGCCTTTTCCCTGAGCAAGTGGAAGGGGTCTCTCGAAATAGGGAAAGTTGAGTATGTGTGGCTCTGTGGATGGGGCCCACCCAGCCGGCAAAATGTGAGCATGATCAGTGTTAATGCAATGGAAGACATTAGGGTTATGTTTTCTTAGGCCTTTGAGCCAACATGTTAGTAACCGCCAGCACTGTTATTAAGACTGCCATGGCCCCTCAGCACATTTGCCTTTGTGGGTTCCTTCCTCCGTGAAAAAATTTTTTTAAACACTTACACTTTACAGCTGCATTAGTATAAAGATGAATATAACCCAAGCTGGGTTTATTATAATATATGTATATTTTTCTTTTGATTTTGAAATAAAAGTTAAATCACTTCTGTGGGTCTCTAAAAGCATTGTGTGCCCTGGGCACTTTGCCGACTGTGACTAATGGATACGTTGTTCCTGGTAACCACTTCCCTCTGTTTTTTTCCAGCAGTTTTCTCCTCTCCTCTCACTTACGGCCCCTTCTGACTACTTCGTTGATCTCTATCCAAATCAGACTTTTTACTGACACTGGAAAGTTGCCCTGTAAGTGGGCTATGTTTAATCATTTGCCAGCTATTTCAGTTTTTTAAAAAAAGCACTCATTAAGTTATTAACTTGTTGTTTTCTAAAATGGATTTGCTATTTTGGAAAAGTTTTTATCAACTATACACTCAACACAAATTTTCTTAAAAGCGGAGAGCTGTAGTTTTCTATGGGTACATGTGCCTCAACCATAAAAACTTTTAGTTTTTTCCCCAAATCCCAAATCCAGTTTTTTTGTGTGTGGGTTTAGGAATCAGGGTATGTAGTTCTGTGGGCTCTGATATCCAGAAAACACCAAATTCAACTGAGTCAGTGTACTTAACTTTCCTGCCAGCCCACCCTTAGGCGACCCCTTGTACTAGCTTCTCCTTGATGGGAAAGTGCTGCCAAAAAGTGGGCTCTCAGATGAAAAATGAAACAAAACAAAACCCCAGCTTATTCCCCGAGAAGAACTATTATATTTCCTTAGATTTCTATATTTGTCTTCTGCTCTCCGTGTTGCTGACATTATACTATGTGTGTGTGCGCTCAGTCATGTCTGACTCTTTGTGAACCCAAGGACTGTAGCCTGCCAGGTTCCTGGTCCATGGGAGTTTCCCAGGCAAAAATACTGGAGAGTTGCCATTTCCTCTTCCAAGGGATCTTCTCGACCCAGGAATCGAACCTGTGTCTCCTGCATTGGCAGGCAGATTCTTTACCACTGAGCCACCAGGGAAGCCCTGGAAAGAGATTAAATGGATAAGATTGACTTCTTTAGGGGGGCGGAATGATAACCCATCTGCAGATCTCAGGCAGATTGAATGTAAAAACCAAAAGTAGAGGTATATTCTTATAATCCACTGGAATATCAAGGATGAACCAGAAAAAAAAAAAAAAAACACCCAACTACTGATAAAAGATGTAGGGTGATATGTAGAAAGTTTGAACTGAGTATGTATGAGCCTTCCAAGAACTTTTAAATGCATCATCATCCCTTTTCTAGTGATCGATTGGCCCTAACTTGCCTCTCCAGTTCGATGTCTCACACGTTGTTCCCTGTGTGTTATGCTCCAGCCACTTCAAAGTTTTCAATATTCCTTGAGCGTTAGAATATGCTCGCTTTCAGCTCAGCAGCGTGAGTCCCTAGAGGTATGAACATACCCTAGAGGGTGCCCTCTCCCCTGACGTTTACTCCCTCATCCTACCACCTCCTCCTCTTCCTTCCAGACAGCTTGCATGACTCTCCAACCTCTGTGATCCCATGGGAATTGGTTCACTCTTCTATTTCAGGACCCACCAAAGAAGGTGGCACTTCATCTGTTCAGAAGTCCTGTCTCTGTTTACCTGCACAGAGGGCATACCTGGGATACAAGACTGTCAATGTTAAAACCTGATAGTCCCAGATAAATGAGCATAGTTTGTTACTATGTACATAGAAGTTAATACTTTGGCCACCTGATCTGAAGAGCTGACTCATTAGAAAAGACCCTGATGCTGGGAAAGATTGAAGGCAGGAGGAGAAGGGGATGACAGAGGGTGAGATATTTGGACGGCATCACTGACTCAATGGACATGAGTTTGAGCAAGCTCTGGGAGATAGTGAAGGACAGGTTAGTCTGGCATGCTGCAGTTCAAGGGGTTGCAGAGAGTCAGACGTGACTTTGCGAGTGAGCAACAATAACAACACAGCAGTCATGAACTTTTCATGAAAAAAAATAATTTGAGGATAAAAAAAAAGATTTGTTGGCAAAATCAAACCAACAAAGAATCAAAATTAAGTGGTCATAAATATGATAGGCTTTGTAAAAAAAATGGTAATAAGCATTGACTATATTTGTGTTTAAAATGAAACCACTGTGGATATTATAAGCCAGCATGTCTTGTAAGTTTTATAAATTTTAACAAGGTACTATAATCATGCAAATAACAATTGTTGAAAAGTAGAGAGAGAGAGGGAGTCAGGAGGTCCTGTATTGTGCTAACTTATCTTTCATGATAGGAACATGATTCTGTTTGAAATTGAAACAAGTAGGGGGAAAAAAAATGACACAGGAAAAAGCCCACGGTGACCTCTACCTTCTTAATGGCTTTACATCATTAAAGCTTTACTGAGCCTCAAAAGGATCTTTGGGCAATGAAAATACCTCATTGTAAGGAAACATTTATTTGAAGTTACACTTTAATTCCTTTTTCTCTTTTTACAGAAGTATTAAATTTTAAAATTTTGTCTTAAAACTAGCATTTATAGTACAGGCATACCTCATTTTATTGTGCTTCATAGATATTGAATTTTTTGAAACAGATTGAATGTTTCTTGCAACCTGGCATCAAGCATGTCCATTGGCACTTTTTTTAAAAAGAGCATTTGCTCACATTGTGTCTCTGTGTCACAGTTTGGTAATTCTCATAATATTTCAAACTTTTCATTGTTATTATATTTGTCATAGTAATCTGTGATCAGTAATTTTTGATACCGTTGTAACTGTTTGGCATGAGTGAACATACCCGTATAAGATGGTGAACTTAATAAATGTTATCTGACTGCTTTTTCGACTGCCCTTTCCCCATCTCTCTCCCTCTCCTCTGGCCTTTCTATTACCTGACACACAACACTGAAATTAGGCCAATAACTTCTCAGTGACCTCTAAGTGTTCAAGTAAAAGGAACAGTCACGTGTCTTTCACTTTAAAGGAAAAAGCTAGAGATGATTAAGATTAGTGAGGAAGGCATGAAAAGCAGAGATAGGCAGGCTTCCTGCACCAAACAGCCAAGTAGTGAAGGCAAAGGCAACATTCTTGCAGATTAGAAGCCTTACTCCAGAGTTAAGGGAGTGAAATAGCCTTATTGCTAGTATGGAGAAAGTTTTGATGGTCTGGATTGAAGATCAAACCAGCCATAACATTCCCTTCAGCCAAAACCTAATCCAGAGCAAGGCCCTAACTCTCTTCAATTCTGTCAGAGTTCAGAGAGCTGAGGGAGCAGCAGAAGAAAAGCTTGAAGTTAGCAGAAGTTGGTTTATGAGGTTAAAAAAAAAAAAAGCCATATCCAAAACATAAAAGTGCAAGGTGAAGCAGCGGGTGCCGATGTAGAAGCTATAGCAAGTTAACGAGAAGATCTAGCTAAGATAATGAAGGTGACTGAATCACAGATTTTCATTGTAGACTTCTATTGGAAGAAGATGCCATCTAGGATTTTCATAGCTAGAGAAGAAAAGTCAGTGCCTGGCTTCAAGGGATAGACTGACTCTCTTGTTAGCAGTGAAGGGAATTGGTGATTTGAGGTTGAAGTCAGTGCTCATTTACCATTCTGAAGNGATTTTCATTGTAGACTTCTATTGGAAGAAGATGCCATCTAGGATTTTCATAGCTAGAGAAGAAAAGTCAGTGCCTGGCTTCAAGGGATAGACTGACTCTCTTGTTAGCAGTGAAGGGAATTGGTGATTTGAGGTTGAAGTCAGTGCTCATTTACCATTCTGAAGATCCAAGGACCCTTCCTAATTCAGTTCAGTTGCTCAGTCATGTCCAACTCTTTGCAACCCCATGGACTACAGCACGCCAGGCTTCCCTGTCCATCATCAACTCCCAGAGCTTATTCAAATTCATGTCCATAGAGTCGGTGATGCCATCCAACCATCTCATCTTCTGTTGTCCCCTTCTCCTCCTGCCTTCAATCTTTCCCAGCATCAGAGTCTTTTCCCATGAGTCAGTTCTTCGCNGACTTAGCAACAGATAGCAAGTAAAAAGTTAAAGCTTCCATATGAGAAAATAGGTCCAGAAGCATTTGGGAAAATGTCCAAGGGAACTTACATAGACTCCTTCTACATTAGTTAGTGATGGATCTGAGGTGAAGACCTGTGAATGACTGACTCAGGAGCTTAGCCTTCTTTCCAGTGAATTATGATCATTTTAATTACCTACTAAATTATGATATAGAAACAAATAGTTGGAGAATACAGAATGTGAGATAGATCTTGATGAGTTTTTAGAATTACCTGGAGGAAAAGAGTTGATGAAGCATTTTTAAGGCAGCGAAGAGTGTTTTTTAAAGCTTTAGAGGAGAGAATGAATAAAATGCATCTCTGAGATTGGGTCATTGTGGGACAGATATTAAGTGAAAAAAATCAAGGCACAAAGCAGTAGGAATGTTACTGTTTTTATATAAATGTGTATGTATAAAATTCATATATATGTGTAGTCAGTTATAAAAATATATGCACATGTGTATAAAAATATATGCATGTCTGCGTGTGGGCATATATTCATAAGGCTATATAAGGAAAACTTACCTGTATTTCCAGGAAGAAAGAGTAGCCATCATGCTTCCAAGACCTGAGTCCTCTCTTCCTGAGGAGCAAATAAATAAACCTGTGTTACTAAAAAACAATGCTCCATTAAAATGATTCAGGACAGGTTTCACAAGAACTGTTAATTGTACTTTGTGGAAGGATAGAGAGGGAGACTTTATTTGTTTTCAATTTTGTTGCCTTCACATTTTAAAAATCATATGCGTGAATTACCTTTTGTAATAATAATTGTAAAAACTAGTTTAAAAGAAAAAAGAAAAGGTACTTATTAATGCCACTGAACTATATACCTAAAAATGGTTAAAAAGGTAAATATTATGCATATTTTAACATGAAAGAAAGGGAAAAAGAAAGAGAAAGAGAAAAAGAGGGGTAGGAAGGAGAGGGAAGGATATCATCCATTGATAAATATAGGACTGAAAACGAATGTGTAAAAATTGTTCTACTTTTACTGAAATTGTTCAGTCTTTGATGTGACATGTGCTAAAAAGAAAAAGCATGCTACTTGGGCAGCTCTAAAATTATCCCCCTAAGCAGTGAAAAGAGCAACGTTCGGGGACAGTATTTTTGATCACATTGCCTCTTCCAGGTTGGCTGTGTGCTCAGGCTAAGGACTGCCCTGGCTGAGGCCATGGGACCTACCTTCACACAGAATAACTCTGGATTTGACCTTCAGCAGGCTGCTTCCAAGAGCTGCCAAGCCCATGGCACATTGTCTGGAGCTGTGCCCACATTGTTACTTCACTCACTTTCCCATTAAAAACAGAGACAAAACATCCTAGACCTGTGTGTTCCTTGGGTTAGAAATGGCCCAGCAAACTTCTCCTGGCCAGATGCTCACCAGTGGAGGGGAGGGGGGAGGGGGCAGGGTTCACATACTAGGTCATGGAGGGAAGGGATGCTGGGTGTACTGCAGCTAGGCTGGACGGAGGTATCTTGGGAAGCTGGGTCCCCATCCCAAGAGTCAGCTGGTTGAAACCTCTGAGGGTTTCACGTCACCCTGAGGGGGCCCCGCCTGACCTGACTCTTGCCTCCCTTCCAGCCTCCTTTCCTGGCCCCCCTGTGTCAGGCAGGCAAGATACCTTCGCCCAGCCTTGCTGCTCCTCCATGCGGGGAGGCCAAGACCTGAGGCAGATATTTTGACATAATATTTTAATAAAAATTGTAAAGTATACATAACATATACCATTCTGATCATTTTTAAATATACAGTTCAGTGGCATTGAGTACATTCGCAGTGTTGTGCTTGACATAGCCTTTTGGTGCAGGGAACATTTGAAGACAGTCCACTTGATGCCGTTGTTTTTCCCCAGCTTTGTTTTAAACACTTCAGAAGAATAGGACAGTGAATAGCCATTCACCTAGATTCGCGATTTGTTTGTATTTTTTAAAATCTCAAATATTTTATTTATATATAATATTGTTCTAGAGAGAATTTAAGGAAACTGCAAAGTAACACGACGTGACAAAAATAGATTCTTCATTTAACATTTTCTTTGATTTTCCTCTCAGTGTACACTGTTTGATTTTTTGCTGAATCATCTGAGATTCAGTTACAGACATCATGATGACAAGTCACTGTTAAAAGTTTCTCCATGTACCCCATAAACAAAGGTCGTTTCTTTTCAAGGCACACAAACTGTTGTGTGTTGCTTTTTGTTTTAAATTCAGGATCCAAAGATCACATTGTATTTGATCATCATGTTTCCTCAGTATCCTTGAATCTAGAACACATACCTATTTTTTGTGTGTATGTATGTCTTTCTTGACACTGTTGCTTCTGAAGAGCCCAGGCCAGTTGTTTTACAGAGTATTTGTTGATTTGGTATGGCTGTTTATTTCCTTGTATTTGGATTCAAGTTGAGTCTTGCTGGTAGGAAGGTTGTTGTTTCAACACCACCTAGGATACTGCAGCTCAGTTCTAGTACTAACACCTGGAGTCAGCACAGATCCCACAATCTTCTGATGTCAGCTCTAAGTTCAGGGGATCCCTAGGCTATCCATCCATTGACAAGCTGCAAATTCAGAGGTTCTAATGACACCCCACCTTGAGTTCAGTAACTTATTAGAATGACTCACAGAATTCATAAAAATGCTATTGTAGAGGAGGAAAAATACATTTCCCTTTACTCTTCTAGGTTCTTGGCTAAAAGACAGGTTAGCAAGAGAAAAATAAAAGTTTAATAATGTGTATACCTCCTGTATACATGAGAGAGATCCAGGAAAACTAACTCCCCCAAATGGCCCAAGATACCACCTTAAATACCGTCTCCAGTTAAAGACAAAACTAGACATTTGAGGGCATGGGAACACCAGTTATGGAAGCTTACCAAGCAAAGCATAGTAAACAAGAGTATGTTGTTATTGCTGATTTAAGTCCATGCCTTCTCCACTGATAAGAATTTCTAGAGTTTTAGTCATCCTCTTCCTGGTACAGAGAAGGAGACACCCTTACACGTTGAAGTCTCCCTCATAATTGTACGCGTCTCTTACAAAAGGTAACATCTATTTGATTTTCAGAGTTTCTCTCATGTCTGCTATTTATTTTTTTTAAGACCATCTCAACATAATTCTAATGCCAAACAAATATATTTTTGGGTGGAACTTCCCTGGTGGCTCAGCCGGTTGGGAAGATCCCCTGGAGAAGGGAATGGTAACCCACTCCAGTATTCTTGCCTGGAAAATTCCATGGACAGAGGAGCCTGGTGGGCTACAGTCCATGGGATTGCAAAGAGTCGGACATGACTGAGTGACTAACAGCAACAAAGTTCTGCTTCCCTTCGCTATACTGATTATTTTATTATAAAGAATACAACCTAGGAACAGTCAATGAGAAGACATATAGGGTGAGGTCTGGCAGAGCAGAGTTTCTGTGTCCTGTTCCTATAGAATGGGAACATATCACCTTCCTGGGACATTAATGTGTTCACCAACCAAGAAGGTCCACTGAGCTACAGTGTCTGGAATTTTATTGTATTAACGTGATTGGTTGAGTCATTGGCCGTATGGTTGAACTCGTCTCCAGCCCCTACCCCTTCTCTAGAAACTGGGCTGGCACAAAGACCCGACCCTCTAATCTTGTGATTGGTCTTTTGATTGGTAACCAGCCCTCGTCCTCAAGCTGGGCACCCACATGAGTCACTTTCTTAACATAAACTCACGTGTGATCCAAGGGGCTGATGGGAAACAAAGGTACTTCTTTCACTCAGGGAATTTCAAGAGTTTTAGAAATTCTGTACCAGGAACCAGAGATAAAGGCCAGACAAATTCTTTATAACAGCTATATAGGTCATTTTGTGTCCTTCTCAGTATATTATATCATGATACACATAATATCACTTTGTTCCATCATTACTGATAACAGACTTGGTAATATATGCCACATTTCTCCATTATAAAGATATTTTAGCCTTTGTAATTAGGTAATATTTTGTGTGAAATTCTGAATTTTTAATTTCCCCAAATCCTTTCATGAAGAAGTTTTAACATTTAATGACTATTGGCTATATCAGCTATTGCAAAATGGTCATTTTCTGACAATTCTTTCAAATTAATTAATATATTTAACTGCACTGAGTCTTAGTTGTGGCATTTGGGATCCAGTTCCTTGACCAGGGATTGAGCCCTGACCCCCTGCCTTGCAAGTGCAGAGTCCTAGCCACTGGACCACCAGGAAAGTTCCCAAATGGTTATTTTCTAATTCAATAATGTCATCTGCATTTATTGTTGTTCAGTTGCTAAGTCATGTCTGACTCTTTGTGACCCCATGAACTGCACCACATCAGGCTTCCCTGTTCTTCACCATCTCCCAGAGTTTGCTCAAACTCATGTCCACTGAGTCAATGATGCCATCCAATCATCTCATCCTCTGTTACCCCCTTCTCTCCTGCCCTCAATCTTTCCCAGCATCAGGATCTTTTCCAGTGAGTCAGCTCTTTGCATCAGATGGCCAAAGTATTAGAGCTTCAGCTTCAGCATCAGTCCCTCTAGTGAATATTCAGGACTGATTTCCTTTAGGACTGACTGGTTTGATCTCCTTGCAGTCCAAGGAACTCTCAAGAGTCTTCTCCAGCACCACAATTTGAAAGCATCAGTTCTTCAGCACTCAGCATTTTTTATGGCCCAAGTCTCACATTCGTGCATGACTCCTGGAAAAACCATAGTTTCACTATACAAGCCTTTGTCAGCAAAGTGATGTCTCTGCTTTTAATATGCTGTCTAGGTTTGTCATAGCTTTTCTCCCAAGGAGCAAGCATCTTTTAATTTTGTGGCTGCAGTCAGCAGCCACAGTGAGTTTGGAGCCCAAGAAAATAAAATCTGTCACTGATGACATTTTTTCCCTTTCTATTTGCCTTGAAGTGATGTGATCGGATGCCATGATCTTAGTTTTTGAATGTTGAGTTTTAAGCCAGCTTTTTCACTCACCTCTTCACCCTCATCAAGAGGCTCTTTAGTTCCTTTTTGCTTTCTGCCATTAGAGTGGTATCATCTGCATATCTGAAGTTGTTATTTCTTCTGGCAGTCTTGATTCCAGCTTATGATTCATCCAGCCTGGCATTTCACATGGTATACTCTGCATAGAAGTTAAATAAGCAGAAATACAGCCTCACTGAATTCCTTTCTCAGTTTAGAACCAGTCCATTGTTCCATCTCTGGTTCTGACTGTTGCTTCTTGATCTGCATACAGTCTTCTCAGGAGGCAGGAAAGGTGGTCTGGTATGCCTGTCTCTCTCAGAATTTTCCACAGTTTGTTGTGATTCAAGCAGTCAAAGGCTTTAGTGTATGTAGTCAATGAAGCCGAAGTAGATGTTTTCCTGAAATTCTCTAGCTTTTTTTGTGATCCAGCGTTTGTTGGCAGTTTGGTCTCTGGTTCCTCTGCCTTTTCAAAATCTAGCTTGTACATGTGGAAGTTCTCGATTCACGTACTATTGAAGTCTAACTTGAAGGATTTTGAGCATCACCTTGCTAGCATGTGAAGTGAGGGTAATTGTATGATCGTTTGCACATTCTTTGGCATTGCCTTTCTTTGGGATTGGAATGAAAACTGACCTTTTCCAGTCCTATGATCGTTGTTTTCCAAATTTGCTGGCATATTAAGTGCAGTACTTTCATAGCATCATCTTTTAGGATTTGAAATAGCTCAGCTGGAATTCCATCACCTCCACTAGCTTTGTTCATAGTAATGCTTCCTCAGGCCCACTTGACTTCATACTCCAGAATGTCTGGCTCTAGGTGAGCGACAACACAATCGTGGTTATCTGGGTCATTAAGAGCTTTTTTGTATAGTTCTTCTGTGTATTCTTGCCACTTCTAGCTGGCATTTTTTTCTGTAAAGAAGAGCTTTCACTTTCCCCTCTGGTANCAGGCCCACTTGACTTCATACTCCAGAATGTCTGGCTCTAGGTGAGCGACAACACAATCGTGGTTATCTGGGTCATTAAGAGCTTTTTTGTATAGTTCTTTTGTGTATTCTTGCCACTTCTAGCTGGCATTTTTTTCTGTAAAGAAGAGCTTTCACTTTCCCCTCTGGTACTCCATTTAAGTTTTTAATAAAGTATCTTTATGAACTCATAGGTTCTATTACACACAGGTTTTTATTGTTATGCTCAAATTATCCTAGATTTGAATAATGAGAGTCTCTTCATGCTCATTCCTGTATCCTATTTTGAGTTCTTACTCTGTGTTGATGAGGTTATTATGATTTTGTTATGAATTGATGCAGCCTAATAAATAACTAAAACAGCCATTAATTATCATGTCATCAGATGAGTCAGTCTTCCTCTCTCACAGGGATTTTTTCCATCACTGACCCCACCTCACATGATGTGACTGAACTGGGGTGAAGGATGGGAGGGCAGTAAACACCCATGGAAAGATCACAAATAGAGGAGAGCAGGGTCACAACACTGTCTGGCTCAGAAGAGACTGTCAAGCCCAGTGATGACTTTGAGAATTCACTTTAGCTTCATGGACTGCACTTCAGTTAAATAATCTTATGTGTCCTTAACAATGACAATCACTTTCTATTAGTATGCATGTACACATACATAAAAGTATGTGTACTTTTTATTGCAGCCTTACTTATAATGCATGTCAGATGTATACTCAGCTCTGCAGAGAAATGTTCCAGGGGTAAAAAGGGGAGAAGGAAATTATGGCTAAAAATGATAACATTCTGATAAGAAAAAAAAAGAATGTTCAATTAAGTTTCTTATGATTTTCTTTTAGCTAAGTAATGTCTACACATTAAAATTATTTATAGGCTTCTATAAATAATTGTTTTGAGGGAAAAATAACCTCCTTTAAAGAATTTTATTGGAGTATAGTTGATTTACAATGTCGCGTTAGTTTCAGGTATATAGCAAATTGAATGAGGTATACATGTATCCACTTTTTTTTAAAACTCTTTCCCATATAGACCATGATAGAGTATTAAGCAGAGTTCCCCATGTAATACAGCAAGTTCTTATTAGTAATCTGTTTTAAATAGTAGGCATATGTCAATCCCAATCTCCCAATTTGTCCTATCATGCCTTTATCCCCTGGTAACAAGTTTGTTTTCTACATCTGTGACTTTATTTATGTTTTATAAATAAGTTCATGTTTACCTTTTTTTTTTTTTTAGATTCCACATATGAGTGATATTGTATGATATCTGTTTTCTGTGTTTGACTTAATCCCCTCAGTAAGACAATCTCTAGGTCCATCCACATTGCTGCAAATGGCATTATTTGGTTCTTTTTTTGGCTCATATTCCACTGTATATATGTAGCATATATTTTTTGTCCATTCCTTTGTTAATAGACATTTAGGCTGCTTCCATGTCCAGGCTATTGTAAATAGTGCTGCAGTGAGCACTGAGGTACATGTATCTTTTTTTTTTTNAAAACCATACCTTTGACTAGATGAGCCTTTGTTGGCAAAGTAATGTCTCAGCTTTTTAATATGTTGTCTAGATTGGTCATAGCTTTTCTTCCAAGGAACAAGTGTCTTTTACTTTCATGGCTGCAGTCACCATCTGCAGTGATTTTGGAGCCCAAGAAAATAAAGTCTCACTTTTTCCATTGTTTCCTCATTTATTTGCCATGAAGTGATGGGACCGGATGCCATGATCTTAGATTTTTTGAATGTTGAATTTTAAGCCTTGGTTTGCACCCTGCAAATAAAGGCTTACTTTGCTACAAACACCTGCTGTCAGAGTTGACTTTATGCATGACGAGTACACACAGGCCCCTACTTGGTAACAGAATCTTCACCCCAGACAATTTAAACTCCTTTCTAACTTCCTCTCCTCCACTGTTGTTTTTCTACCCTGGTGGGAGATTTGAAGCATGGCCTCAGTGTACCTGGGGTTCAGACGTTAGAGAATTCTTCCAGTCTAGTTCCAGTAAGTACCTATGCCTTTAAAATCACAGGACCACAGACACTAAATCTGAAATACTAATGTTTGTTAGAGTTAAAGACATTTTAAGGAGTATTTGGCTTCATTGAGGGAGGAACTTGGGCACCAGGGAAATGGATTGGGGCCAGGAAATACATACCTGGTAATAACAGCTACAGTTATCTTCTGCTTACCATGTCCCCAGCACCTGTTATTTCATTTTAATCTTTACCTGTGGGGTAAAGATTATTATATTTTTTATCCTTCGAAGAGTTTAAGTAAATGGACCAACATCACACAACAGGTATATTCTTAATCTTAGCCTTCTCAAGAAAAGGGAAATTTTGTTGTTCATTATATCTTTGAAATGTAAAACAAAGCTTGGCATGCAGTAGGTGCTCAATAAATATTTACTGAGTGAATGAATAAACAAAAGAATGTAATAATCAAAGTGAAAAGGGTAGGATTAAAACGTGGGTGTTTCAGACCTTACTGTCTGTCGTCTTACTCTGTCTTTACCACATTGCATAGCATCCTCACAGGGCGGGAATGGATGTCCTTCCAGCATGATGGTTTTTGTGCTGAAGGCTCCCTCCTACGGGCTCCTCTCCCAGTCGGTGAGGCTGTTGAGGCCAGTGGACAGCGGCTTGCGCCTGCTGACTCTGATTTTGTCTAGGGCATCCTCCGGGTATTCTGTCCTGGAAAGCCTTGTGTTGCCACCTCTGAGTCTTCTAGTGTAGAGAAGACAGTAAATTGGGCATTGTGGCACAGGGAAACAAGCTGGGTGGTGAGAGTGGATAGAAGTAAATATAAAGATTCAGCCCCAAACTGAGGGGAACCCACAGATCACGCAAACTTTTGAAATGACATGAACATACAGATTTCCTTTTTCTTGTGCAACTGCTGTTTGTCAGCACTTCTCTCTGCTTGCTGAGAACTAGTGGGTGGGAGGACAAGGGCAAATCATACAGTGCACATGAAGACGTTAACTCTCAGATGGCCTGAATTACTCTTGTCAAAGCAGATGGGAACTTCCTTGGTAGTCCAGTAGCTAGGGCTCCACAGTCCCAATGCAGGGGGCCCAGGTTCAATTCCTGGTCAGGGAACTATACCCCACATGCTGCAGCTAAGTCCTGGTGTGGCCAACTAAATAAATAAAGATTAAATATATATGTTTTTAAAAAAGCAGATATACTACTACTAACAGTAATCCTTGTAGTTGGAAGAGACAGTATTATTTGTGATGTTGTTGATAGGATTGGGAAAAGCAAAGAACCATGGTGTCTACTTCTGTTTGAGACTTCTGAACCCAGTCAGGTGACTTTTTAGTCCTTTGCGGCTTATGGGATCTTAGTTCCCTGACCAGGGATCGCACTTGAGTTCCCCTGCAATGGAAGCCTGGAGTCTTGACAGGACAGCACCACGAGTGAAGTCTCAAGTCCTGTGTTTAGAATTCCATGGAGCAGAATGTGCAGATTTCTTGAAATTGGCTGGGCTTTCCTTTCTTAAGGCAAAACATAAAGGTGAAGTGGAAGAGAATGTGTGGCAGCGTAGAGAGTGCCCAAACCCAAGGGGGCTTGGTATTGTGACTGGGGCAGTGCCATCACAGGAGTAAAGGAAAAAGCAAAGATCTGAATGTAGGTTGTGTGAAAAAGAAAACAGAAACAGCTGCCTGATGAGATGGAAAGTAAATAAGCTTTGGTGGAACAGAGAGCTGTGTCTGAATTTCTACTTTATTGAGTACTGGTTTTTTAATTTAGAGTAAATGCCTTCATCCCTGAGCAGAACTCCTAACTGCCAATTTGGTGCCTGAGAAAACTGGTATAAATAGTGTCTCAGTTGCTGTTGTCATTGATGTGTGGCTTGTTGGTGGATTTGACTGATAATACACCTTCATCCTAGCTTCCTATTTTCAAGAGTTATTCTTACTTAATAAATGTTCTGCTCTCTTGTTCCCTGCTGCTGAAGCAATGTGGATGATAACAAAGAAGCATATGAACTAGTTTTTAGTGGCACGGTTATTATTTAAAATGTTTCTCCTGCTAATTCTGATTGTTCAGAATTAGACTGCTTTAGTCACCCTTCTTGCATTACTTATTTTCCTCTGATACTCAGCTTCTTCTGTATAATGGAGGATATCCTTTATCTTGCTTGATATGCATTAGGTTCTAAATAAACAGCTATAATGATGATGATAATTCTAACAAGGATTCTGTGAGACTGAAGTCCTTCAAAAGCAGAACTTGCTAACCTACTTATAGAAAGAACAGGTGCTGCTGATTGCTGTAGAGCGAGCTTTCTTGAACAACAAAATTGAAAATATGGTTGCCTTCCATAAGCAATTCAGTGGTGTTGGAAAGTTTTACTGCTTTCTGGACAATTTCCTTTTTCTTTTGGATGTAGCAAGTTTTCACCCCCAAACACAGTAGCTATAGAGTCTATAAGAACTACTAATTTGACGTTATAGTTTTGGGCAAAGCCATGCTCACCAATTCACTTGACACAACAGTTTCTACTAAGAGAACATTATCGTGCGCCATGTGTGAACAAACTCATATATTCTGCTTTGCATATGTGAGATGGGCAAGAAGGGTGAATGGGGAGCATCTTCTTAGACTCTTCATACCTGTTATGCATGTATATTATTAGCATATGTTTCAAAGCAGTCTCTAAATTGTTCTTCCATGTTACAATCTTAAGTGCATTTGAGTGTAAGGTATCTATAAGCCACAGAAGTTGAAAACAGTGTAAAGAAAACAAAACATACATCCCAAAGGATGTTTCCCATTTACCTTCTACCACCTACCATCCATTCTCAAGACTGTTTTTCCTCTGTTGATCAATAGAGTAGTTTAAGTTTTCACTAGTTTACGTTTTATGGTTAGTCTTTATTTACTTTCAACTTATGCTCTGTTATTTAAACTTATCTCCAGTTGTTTATTTGGAAATCACTGAAGTATCTTGTTTGGGTTATTTAAGCTAGAATACATCATGCTGCTGCTGCTACTGCTGTCGCTTCAGTCGTGTCCAACTCTGTGCGACCCCATAGACGGCAGCCCACCAAGCTCCCTCGTCCCTGGAATTCTCCAGGCAAGAACACTGGAGTGGGTTGCCATTTCCTTCTCCAGTGCATGAAAGTGAAAAGTGAAAGTGAAGTTGCTCAGTCGTGTCTGACTCTTAGCGACCCCATGGACTGCAGCCTACCAGGCTCCTCTGTCCATGAGATTTTCCAGGCAAGAATACTGGAGTGGGGTGCCATAATTATTCTCATTAAAATTCATGGAAAAATTTTTTTCATATAATAGTTTTGAGAGCATCAGGGTTTACAGGATGAGTTAAATTTATGAGGTGAAGAATAGATTGGAGAGTTAAACAAAAAGATTTGTATTCTGTATTGATATGTTCTAGCAACTCTTAAGTACTGAAAGCTTTTGTAAAGGGAGAGGAGAAAAAGACCATAGAGTAGTTAGTTACTTGAGTTTTTGACAAGACATAGTATTACATGATAATCTTGGACAAGGGCAAAAATGCTCTTTTGGTTTTCCTCCTACCTAATTCATGCTCCATTTCTTCTCAATCTCTTGTATTGTGTCTTCTTGATTTTCTTGACCTCTAAATGTGAGGGTTCCAGATAGTGATATGCTGGTAAATGTTTAATATCTGACTCTATGGGGGAAAAAAGGCCTTGGTGTGTGGTGTTTGTCAATTTTCATGGTGCAAATATTGCCATGATGGCTGATTTCAAGCTATTTGCATCATGTTATGGAATGGGGATCTGGGAAGAGAAGCGCTTAATCAACTCTCACTAGCAGCTCACCCTTAGCTCTAGAATTTAATCAAACTTTTTTTGGTAGTCATCTCCTAGGTGATCTCCCCACATTCCATGTCTTTAAATGCCATTCCCATGCTGATGAATCCTAAATTAGATCTTATACCCAGTTTATCCGTTTGCACATATTCATATCCAACTGCCAACTTGACATCTTCATTTGGATGTCTAATAGGCATGTGAAGTTTAACAAGAATAAAACAGCACACTTGATTTCATCCCCACTTCCCTTCACATCTTCTACCATCTCAGTACAGGGCATCATCGTTCACCTGGTCACTCAGTTCTACACCCTCAGAATCATTCCTAACTCTTTCTCTCTCTTATACATCACATGCAACTCATCGGCAGGGCTTATTAGCTATGTTATTTTAATTTTTTCCAGATCACACTGTTGTGTGCCCTTCTCTGGTCACTGCCCTGTTGCATAAGCTTGATTTCTCTCTATGGTGGCATCCTTGCCTCCAGTCTATCCTTCTGCAGTCGGTTCTGTGCATGCAGCCAGAGCAAGTCTTTATGATAGAAATCATATTTGATCATTCCCTTGCTTAACCCCTCCCCCCCAATTAGCTTATCATACTGGGAATAAAATTCAAACCCTGCTACCTCCCATGAGGCTTTACTGCTTTCTCTGGCCCTTACTACCTCTCCAATCTCAGCTCTCTTGACTCTGCCTTTTGCTTGGGCTTTCTAGCTGCACTGGTCTGCTTGCTCTTGTGAACACACCAAGCTTGTTCCAGCTCCAGATATTCTCATTTCTGTACCCTCTATGTAGAAATCTCTCCCTGAAGCCCTATCCCATATCTTCACATAGTCAGTCCACTTAATTTAGAGTCTCACTCAAATGTTACCTCATAAGCGATGACTTCCTTGACTACCACATCACAAAGAGTCCCTTTCAATCCCATCTACCAACCCTGTAACCTCTCTATCTTCTTTCCATATTTGTTTGCCTTAGGGCACTGTCACTATCTAATTTACATTACTTATAGATTTGTTTCCATGAAAGCTAGATTTGTTTTATTGTGCTGCATTTCCAGCACTATGAAGGTGGCATGCACACAGTAGGTGCTTAATAAATACTAGATGAATGAATAGATGCAGTGAAAAATGAAGCTGTCTATTTCCACACAGCTTACTGTCTGTATCAGGGGTTGCAGACTTTTCCCGTAAAAAGTCAAACAGTAACTATTTCAGACTTGATGGCCATACAATCTACATCACAGTATTTGAACTGTGTTTGTAGTGTGAAAACAGCCACAGACAGTACTTAAAGGAATGAACGTGGCTGTATTCCAATAAAACGTTATTTTCGAAAACAGGTCACAGACCAGATTTGATCTAGATGACCATGGCTATAAAATTCTGCTATCTTCATTAACATGACCTTGCTTTTCCACTGTCTTCATCATCATGACTTTTCTATTCCAGGAAATTCTTGCTCAAGATAATAAAAGTTGCAAATAGCTTTGGAAAGACTCAATTGAGTGAACATTCAACTGCTGAGCTGTTCATTGAATAGCATCGTATGCTGGTTTTCTAAGACTCTTCAAAATGTATTGCAAACCCCTCACATTGCTGTGTCTCCCAGTCCTAAACTATTATATCACAATCCCGCATTGAAAGACCTGCCTTCAGACGGACCTCAACACCTCATAAATATTGAGTACTTTAACTTGATTCTCCCAACCCAGAGATGCTGCTAAGACTCTATCAAGGTGGCAGTCTTCCTGAATACAGTAAAAAATAACTTCACAGCTATTTGCTGGCATTTTCAAGGAGTAGTCATAATGAGAGATAATCAGAGGAGGTTATTATGTTATTTCTGCTATCATAATTTCTTGGCCCCAAATTAAAGGACATATTCATTCATTCAGTCATTCAATAAATATGTATCAAGATCTTATTACACATCTGCCTCATACCAGCCATTCCTGATATGAGTATATAAATATAAATCAGACAACTGTGCTCTGTGTAAATATAATAGAAAAAAATAGCCTTTTCCTCTACTGATTTGATGCTTAGATTTTTGAAATTTAGAAAGTTGTGTCACCAGGGATTTTGACAGAGAAAGAAAATTTTGCCCATTAAAAATGAGGACTTCTTAGTTTGCCCTCAGCTTTTTATGTCTCTTTTTATCCAGTCTCTTGAGTTCACTCATCCAGGAGTCTGCAACTCACAGTGCATATGGCCGAAAGTTTTCTGGAGGAATGCCAAGCACGGCTGAAGCATCAACTTTCTGACTACTTGGGGGAAAAGTGGCCTCCATTGCCATCATCGTTCATAAAAACTCTGGAATTTATTTCACAAAGAGCTCATTGAGAGCTGACAGACCTGCTTCAGCCATTCCTTTATTCCCATGGAGAAAGTGTCAGAAAAACCAGCTGACTGGTTTGTGCCAGTTCTGCACAGGCATTGTTGGAAAGTCTGGGCCTTGTGGGTAATCGGTGGGCCTGGCTGCCCTGATGGGCGGAGGTGTCAGAGAAGCCCGGGGAGCAGCCCAAGACTTAGAGTCGGGGCCTGACTCTGCCAACTGAGGCCAGTCACTGAGCCACCCAGGGCCTCTTATGTCCTCATCTTGGAAAGGCAAATGGGAAAAAAAAGTAGCACATCACAGGAAGCTGTTGTGTTCGTCAGCTGAGAGTGGAGCCGAGACTGTTGTGTAAACCTGACTCTCCTCACAAATGCCCATCATTATTATTTCATTAAGGCAGTGGTTAGAGCTGGCATTTTAGTAAGTCTACAAAATCTGCCTCCCCCCATAAGTGTCTTCCTTGCAGTGCCAGAATTTGTGTGAACAGAAAAGCAATCTTTTTTGTTGTTGTTGTTCTCTTCTTGTTTAGACTTTTTGAAAATGTAGGCACCTTCCAGAAGGCATAATACATCAAAGCAACACAGACCAAAACACACGGGGCTTCTGGAATGTTTTCTTTCTCTCAGGAGGGATCAGATAGCTATGGATGGATAACGAAGACAGGGATTACTAAAAAGTTGGGAAAAGTCGTTTAAAAAGGAGGAATAACCTGTTGAATAACAGAATTGTAATCGCCTTGCAGATTATGAGCACCAGTGGTTTATGAGATGAAATGTTAGATAGGTTCCTTTTACATAAAACAGAAAAACAAAACAAAGCTAGAGTGGGAGTTTCACACATTATCACAGCCTCTTGTTCATGCCTCCACAACCCTCAAAGGCCTTCTGGAGTTTCAAGGCTGTGAGGAGCAGAATTGGAAAACCTCTGCTCCTTGGCCTCCACTTTGTCTAGCAGAGGCCAGTGCCTCCCAGAAGAGAGATGGACATACAGCCATTCTCCTAATGTAGGGCTCAGGGCTGTACCTAAACACAAAATAATAATGATGAACATTTGATGTCTTACTATATGCCAGGCTTTTACCTTAATTGTGCAACTTAATCTCTTAAAACAACCTTGAGCACCAGATACTCTTTTCCTTTCAGTTTTACAGATAAGGAAATGGAGGCTTAGTATGAAACAGTAAGAACTCAGGCTGAGGCGTGTGTGACTCTAGGGCTGATGTTCTGCACTACATTGAACTCCATATTTCCTCTCATCCTGTTGTTTCCCTGAAGAATATTTTTGTCTCTTTCTGACCCTTGTCACCACAAATGTCATCTAGAATGGCTATAGATTCTAGACGTGATTTCAATAGAGATTTGTCTGCAACACATGATGCCTTCAGTCTGGATTTATGTTTTGGAAGGAGAGAGAGTTTGACTCAAAATAGAAAGTTCTTTTTTGGGTGTAACAAGGAAGTGAGTCTACAGTCTTAGGCACAAGCTGAGGTTCTATTTTCCTCACATTTTGCCAACTTTGGGTCATTATTTTCTTTCTTTTCAAGTTTAGCATAAGCGTACTGAATAAAAGAAGAAGGGAAAAGTTGACATATTGCAGCAAACAAAACACCCAACCTTAAAATCTAAAATTCAGATGGGAGAATCACTCTGCAAAGCAAAATAACATTAGGTTCATTAAAAACAACCCCTGAAGTTAGCTCATCGTGGAAACTTTTAGGTGATCTCTAGCAGAGAGAAAGAGAAAGAAACCAAATGAATAAGTTCATTCTTCTTTCAGTTTGAACAGCGTCAGACAGAAGTGAAAAAATATTTGATTCTCTTACTGGCAAGAACAGATAACCATTTTCATATTAGTCACCAGCAAAGTCATCATTCACTTGGTTCTGACAGCTGTGAAATTATAAAAATAATAGTATTTTAGAGCTCTGAAAATTCTGCCCAAGGATGAACCAACCTCTCTTAGAGATAGGATGGTGGAAAAATGGAGCAACTGACGGCCAAGCAGTGCACCCTGGTTTTAATGGGTTATTTGTCTCATTCCTGTCCATTTGCAAGAGCTCTTTGTATGGTAGAAATCCTAATACCTGGCATTGGCATTACTCATTTCTTTGAATCGTATTTTTTGTCAGTTGATTTTTACCTGGCACACTTTCCAGATTTGAGTTTTTCATTTATTTATGTTTAAGTATGTCTGAGTCTTTAAAAATATGTTTTGAGATTCCAGTCCCAGTTAAGATATTCCTCATCTCTACATGGTATATGCCCTATGTTTTCTTATAGTATTTTGGTTTTGTTTTGTGTTTTTTTTTTTTCAGTTTGCATTTAAGCCTGCCTTCTTTATGTAATTTATACAATTTTGTATTTAATTTTGTTGTGTTAATAAGTTTGGGATCTCTTCCAAGGCAGTTTTTAGTTATAATGATGATGGTGAGCATCCCTATATAGTTTCTGTTTAATTGAAATGGTTTTAGCATTTTGCACATTAGGATATTATCTGCCATCAGTTTGATAAATAACCTTTACATATTAACTAATTTCTTTAATTCTTATTTTATTCATGGGAATGGTTACCACTTTACTAAATACATTTTAAACATCTAAAAATATGATCATATGGTTTTCTGCCTTCAAAGGACTGATATAATAGATTGTGTTTAAACTTCCTGTTACTGAACCACCCTTGACTTTGTGGAAGAAGTCATGATCTGGTTTTTGTTTGTTTTTTGGTATATGACTAATTCTACCTGTTAATGTTTTATTTAGATTTTGCAAGTCTATACTTGAAATTTTCTTTAATTTTCAGTTTTATCTTTATCAGCTTTAAGTTTATTTTGACTTTATAAAATGGAGTCTTTGTATCCTTTTCTATGGCTCAGAGTAGTTTAAATAAAATTAATATTTACTTTAAGGATTAGATAAAATTCAGTTAGAAATTCATGCCTGGTAAGTTTTAAAACATTTGTATTTCCCTTCTCTTTCCCACCCAACTTTAAGTACCTAGATTTTTCTGATATAATTTAGTGTTTTAACTTTGTGTTGTCATTTGAATTATTCTTATGGATCTTTTAAATCTTTCAAGAGCCCTCATTTGAACTTACCTATCTCTACTCAAGAGTCTATTATTCGATATAGGTGTATACATACATGTATAAAAGTACATTGCTCACCAGTTACTCTTTTTTTGTTAATATCTTTTCCATATTGAGACTTATATTCTGGTTTATTTGGTGTTTGTTTAGTCTTTTTCTCAGAGCTATACTGACGTGCTCTCTGAAAGCAAGGCTGTCCTTCCTCGTATATATTGTCTTTCACTCTCACAGACTACTGAGATAATGCCTGGGTAAGGAATTTCTCTCAGTACTGTATAATGATACTTCATTGTTTTCTGGCTTCCAGCTTTGTGGTCTAATGTGACACCTGTTCTGATTATTTTCCCAGTGTAGGTAATGTGTTCATTCTACCTGGAAGCTTGCAAACTCTTCTCTTTACCCTTAGAATTCAAGACTTTCATTGGAATTTGGCTAAAATATGTCTTTTCTCACAATACTGCCTTTCTTTACTGACTAATAATGTTGAGCATCTCTTCATACATATATTGACTATTTGTATGTCTTTGAAGAAATGTTTATTCAAGTGGTATATTTTTAATTGGGTTATTTGCATTTTTATTGTGGCTATTGTGTGCTACATGCTTGTGTTGGATATTTGAACCCATGACTTTCTAGTGTTTTCTGGATTTCATTTTTCATCAGTGATCACATTAGCAACAGTAATGAAGTGAAGAGGAACTAAAAAGCCTCTTGATGAAAGTGAAAGAGGAGAGTGAAAAAGTTGGCTTAAAGCTCAACATTCAGAAAATGAAGATCATGGCATCTGGTCCCATCATTTCATGGCAAATAGATGGGGAAACAGTGGAAACAGTGACAGACTTTATTTTGGGGGGCTCCAAAATCACTGCAGATGGTGACTGCAGCCATGAAATTAAAAGACGCTTACTCTTTGGAAGGAAAGTTATGACCAACCTAGATAGCATATTCAAAAGGAAAGACATTACTTTGCCAACGAAGGTCCGTCTAGTCAAGGCTATGGTTTTTCCTGTGGTCATGTATGGATGTGAGAGTTGGACTGTGAAGAAAGCTGAGCCCCAAAGAATTGATGCTTTTGAACTGTGGTGTTGGAGAAGACTCTTGAGAATTCCTTGGACTGCAAGGAGATCCAACCAGTCCATTTTGAAGGAGATCATCCCTGAGATTTCTTTGGAAGGAATGATGCTAAAGCTGACACTCCAGTACTTTGGCCACCTCATGCAAAGAGTTGACTCATTGGAAAAGACTCTGATGCTGGGAGGGATTGTGGGCAGGAGGAGAAGGGGACGACAGAGGATGAGATGGCTGGATGGCATCACTGACTCAATCGACATGAATCTGAGTGAACTCCAGGAGTTGGTGATGGACAGGGAGGCCTGGCGTGCTGCAATTCATGGGGTTGCAAAGAGTGGGACACAACTGAGTGACTGAACTGAACTGAACTGAAGGAGTGAGTGCTGTATAGATAAGAAGAGATTTAAGGCTGGAAAATGAGAATGAAAAAGCAAAGGAGGCTGAGAGAAGGCAGTCTGTGAGATATGAGGAGAACTGAGAGAGATGGGTGACCTAAAGCCCAGTGAAGACGGTGCCTCCAGAAGGAGGGAATGCTCAGTTTGGTCAGGGGCAGCTGAGATGGAGTAAGTTGAATTGGAGAAGGGACCGTTGCATTTGCTGATAGGGAAGTCACTGGTGGAGCTGATGAAAACTGCTTGGCTGCAGGGGTGGTGATGAAAGCTTGACTGGTGTTGATTCAAGAGAGAAGTGAATAAGGGATTAAGCATATTTTCTATGATTATTATTGGCACTTCAAATAAAAAGGTTGTTATATTTCTTAATACTGAAACCTAATCACACCCTGGGTGGTAACTTCTGCTAATTTAAAATTAACAACTATGAATAAAACAAACAAACAAATAAACCAGCTATTGAAGACACCCACAAAGACACTTCACAGAACCAAGTACAAAACATACTGTGATCCTCTGGGATTCCTTTTGGAATATTTGTGTAGAAAAGTGGGCAGTTTTAGTGGGAAGGACAGCAGAGAAATGGGGCAGAGAAATGAGAAAGTGAACGGAGAATCTTTCTTTTATGAATCGGGGGAATCTTACAGCATAGGCATCTTGCTGCAGCAGCAAGATGGAGCCAAGTTCTAGAGCAACACCATTGTGTAGCTGAGAAGTCTAGCCACAGGTGGCAGGGCTGGCCTCAGTTCAGGGACCCACGTTTCAGCCAGACAAACCAGAGGAAAGGAAGTGCATTCCGGTAGCAAGGTGGGGACGCTGTGAAGGCCTGGGTGGGGATGTGTTCTTGTGCTTCGTCCAGTTTGGACTCAGCGATGTCCGTCCGCTTGTTTACTGGTTTTGTTTGTTCTGAAATTATTTCACTTAGAGAACAGAGTGCTGTGTGTGCTACACTTGAATCTAAGCACTTTAAAGTACCATCATATTTAGGATATGATCTTCCTCCTATAGCAGTGCTGTTTCTCTCGGTGTGTCTTCTGCTTGTTCGTGTCCATCTTCATCTCTCCTACTGTTGGTCTCTTCAGATGGGTTGTATTTTTCTTTGCTGCCTGTTGGGGATGAACTCTAGTAGTCTGAGTATCCACAGTTGCATACAAGAAAGCCTAATCTCTGTTCCGGTGGTTGTTTCAAGGCAGGCAGGGGCCAGTTCCTGCTGAGGAACCCAGAGGAAACTTCTTTAACTCCTTTCATATTCTTACATCTGCTCAGACTTTGGAGCAGAGAAAACCCAACCCATGCATGGCCTGATTTTTCAGCATCTTGTGCCTCAGGATGAATGGCCGCATTCATGTGGGCAAGTTTCAGTCCCCCGCCAGGCTCTGGTCAGGACCCCCTTTCTGATCCTCACCTGGTGCTCTTGCACTGTGGTCCAGGCACTTGTCCTCTGATGGTGGTGAAACACCTGAGTTTATTCCTTCTCCCAGCCCCTAAAAGTTGCTTGCACCTCACAGGCTATAGACTCCTGCAGCCATTTCACTGAGGAGGGTCAGAAGGCAGGGAGCTCCCTTATTCCTCTGTCAGTCACGTCAGTGGTCTACCACCCTTTCACAGTGGGTAGACATTTGTTGATTATTCCCCTTGTGCCAAGCACTGGGCCCATTTCTTGGAGTTTGTCCTGCAGAACATTAGCTGGGGCATTAACAGGGTACTCATAGCTGTGTTATGGGAAAGCTGCCTTTATAGTTAGTTGGTTCAAAGAAAAATGAAAGAAGTTACCTGCAGGACCTCTTCTCTAGTTTCCAGTACTAACCTCTTCTCTAGTTTCCAGTACTAATGGGAGCGCTGCAACAGCTTGTCACAGTTCTGACCAGTCTCAGTACTTTTTTTTAACCATGAATCCCTTTTTTGAGGTATAGTTAAGAGAATACATCATGGGATGATTGCTGCTGAAACATGCTTCAGAAAATGTGATGTTTAGGGGTGAACTAGACAAGCACATGTGTATTAAATGCCATACTCCAGACCAGGCTCTTTATTATGCATTGTGTGTACATGACCTCCCTGTTTCTTGACCTCAGTCCTGTGAGGCAGATAGCGCTAAGCTAAGTCACTTCAGTCGTGTCCGACTCTGTGGGACCCCACAGACGGCAGCCCACCAGGGTCCCCCGTCCCTGGTATCCTCCAGGCAAGAACACTGGAGTGGGTTGCCATTTCCTTCTCCAATTTATGAAAGCAAAAGGTGAAAGTGTAGTCACTTAGTCGTGTCCGACTTAGTGACCCCNGTCGTGTCCGACTCTGTGGGACCCCACAGACGGCAGCCCACCAGGGTCCCCCGTCCCTGGTATCCTCCAGGCAAGAACACTGGAGTGGGTTGCCATTTCCTTCTCCAATTTATGAAAGCAAAAGGTGAAAGTGTAGTCACTTAGTCGTGTCCGACTTAGTGACCCCATGGACTGCAGCCTACCAGGCTCCTCCGTCCATGGGATTTGCCAGGCAAGAGCACTGGAGTGGGGTGCCATCGCCTTCTCCAATAGTGCTAAGACACTGAAACTCCAAATAATGGCAGAGTTAGGATCTGACCTTGTTCAGTGATACCACCACTTCACCACTTCTCCAACAACCTTTTGAAAATTGCTCAAAGAACTGTCAAAATCACTTAACACAGTGTAGCATTGTAAGTAAACCACTTCAGAAACCTGCTCCAGAGAGCGCATATAGTTTCTGGACTGCCATAGAAGAACTGTCTTTTTTGTTGTTTCTTTCCCCAGAATTTAGAGGAGAGGTTCAAAATGTTTCAGAGTTCTTCAATGTTTTCTTTTGGAATCATGCCCAAGCAATTCATATTAGGATAACGCTGGCTCCTGTAACAAAGATAAACAAGAATGGGTAATAAATTAAACACAGTAAAATTTCACTTCTCAGTCATTTACAGTCCAAAATGTGGTTTCTGGTTGTCAGGGGAAGGTTTTGCTCTCTGCAGACTTGTAGGATTTCATCAAATGTTGGGCTTTGTCATTTTCAAAATATTATGTCTCAAACTACACTGTCGAGATGGTGTATTGCAGTCTCAGGGAGCACCAGTGGCACACACAGCCACCCACATTCTACTTGCTAGAACTCAGTTACAGAACATGTCTAACTGCAGGGGTGCAGAGAAATATCCAGCTGTGTGCTCAGGAAGCAAAGAAGACTTATTCTTCTGGACAGCTAGTGGTTTCTGCCACACCAACCCCTGAGAAAGATATTCATATTTTTTATTAAAAGTAGTTATTAATATTGTATTTAAAAGATACTAATACCACAATTCAAAAGCATAAGTTCTTCAGCACTCAGCCTTTATAGTCCAATTCTCACATCCATACGTAACTACCGGAAAAACTATAGCTTTGACTATACAGACCTATGTCAGCAAAGTGATGTCTCTGCGTTTTAATACACTGTCTAGGTTTGTCATAGCTTTCCTTCCAGGTAGCAAGTCTTTTAATCTGATGACTTCAGTCACCGTCTGCTGTGATTTTGGAGCCCAAGAAAAGAAAATCTGTCACTGCTTCCACTTGTTCCCCTTCTATCTGCCATGAAGTTATGGGACTCTGCCATGATCTTAGTTTCTTTAATGTTGAGTCTTAAGCCAGCTTTTTCACTCTCCTCTGTCACCCTCATTAAGAGGCTCTTTAGTTCTTCACTTTGGCCGTTAGAGTGGTATCAGCTGCATGTCTGAGGTTATTGATATTTTTCCCAGCAATTTTGATTCTAGCTTGTACTTCATCCAGCCCAGAATTTTGCATGATGTACTCTGCATATAAGTTAAATAAGCAGGGTGACAGTATACAGCCTTGTCATACTCCTTCCCCAATTTTGAACCAGTCAGTTGCTTCATGTCTGCTTCTTACTGTTGCTTTCTGACCTGCATACAGATTTCTCAGGAGGTGGGGGTCGCTAAGAGTCGGACACGACTGAACGACTTCACTTTCAGTTTTCACTTTCATGCATTGGAGAAGGAAATGGCAACCCACTCCAGTGTTCTTGCCTGGAAGATCCCATGGACGGAGTAGCCTGGTAGGCTGCAGTCCATGAGGTCGCAAAGAGTCAGACACGACTGAGCGACTTCCCTTTCACTTTTCACTTTCATGCATTGGAGAAGGAAATGGCAACCCACTCCAGTGTTCTTGCCTGGAGAATCCCAGGGACAGGGGAGTCTGGTGGGCTGCCGTCTATGGGGTCACACAGAGTCGGACAGGACTGAAACGACTTAGCAGCAGCAGCAGCAGGTAAGGTGAGTATCTCTTTAATATCACCCAATAATAATTGTAATGATAATGATTTAAAAATCAAAAAGTACTTATAATTTGATGTTATTTACCAAATACATGAAATGTGCAATATACCAAACTGTTTTACATTTGTTACCTTTACTCCTCTCATAAATCCTAAAATAAAGGAGAATATTAACCCTATTTGATACAGAAGGAAACTGGAGCCTATAGCAGTTTAGAAAATAACACAGAATCAGATTGAGTGGCAGGGGCCAGGTCTAGAACTTGGTCAGTCAGCTTCAAAGGCGATGCGTAATCTCTGTTCTGTGTTCTACATTCAGAAAACAATTGTATGCTAGGGTTACAGCTGTTGGAAAATGGTGCATAAAAAGATTCAAAGGAGCATATTAAGTGCACACTAGTCATTGTGTCTGTGGTATGGTTTGTATTTTTCTCTATTTTCTAAAACCATGCTGGAAGAAACTTTTTCCTACTTCAGATGACCTTTTCATTGGGATGCCATTTTTCTTTGAATTAAAGAAGATTAATTTTACCAATTAAAATGTGGAATTTATAAAAACAATTATGTCAAATCACCTTCTTGGTAATATTGGGAGGGGGAATGTGACCTTTTGTTTTTCCTGGAACCTGCTTTTGTATAGTCTCTCTGGGGCTTGTCTGTGGTTATGGAATAAGAAAAGCTTCTGGATTGTTTTGTTTGGAATGGGCGTAGATTTACCTTGTTCCACCTGAGTGGATAACTTACTGGAAAGGGCATTCTGTTTGCTGGGAAAGGCATCCACGTGGGAATCTTACAGCTTAACATTTTCCTGTCGTCATACTGTTGCATCTCTGGATGTTATATAGTCTTTTCTTCCTTCTGTTGCTATTGTTCTTATCAACACTGACAACTAAGTTTGTTTTAAAATGCATTTTATTTTAAACAATCTCAAACTCACAGAAACTGCAAGAACTATACAAAGAATTTTTTCCCCTTGAACTGTAAGATGCTAAGTTGACTATGTGGTACAGTAATCCTTCTCCTTCCCCATTGTGTCAGTAGGTATTTCTTAAAATCAAAGACATCCTTTTACAAAAGTGCAAATACATTCATTAGGAGCTGCAGATCCACATTGTTACATTACAACTCCAGACCCCACTGAAGTGTTTATCTTCTTGAGTACATTATAGCAAAAGAATCCACTTCAGAACCCTTTGTTGCATTTAGTTATCAGTCTCTTTCATCTTCTCAAGACCCATTTAAAAAAATAAGTAGAGCTGATTTAAAATGTTGTGTTAGTTTCAGGTATACAGCAAAGTGATTCAGTCTTTTATATATATATATATTCTTTTATAATATATATTATTATATTATTTTATAATATATATATTCTTGTATAGTGTATATTATATATATTCTTTTCCAGATTCTTTGCCAATAGATTTTTACAAGATAGCTCCCTGTGCTATCTAGTAGGTCCTCATTGTTTTGTTGTTTTTCCATTTTATATATAGTAATGTGTATCTGTTAATCCCAGACTCCTAATTTAACCCTCTCTCCCTCCTTCCCCTTTGGTAATCATAAGTTTGTTTTCTATGTCTATGAGTCTATTGTGGTTTGAAAGTAAATTCATTTGTATCACTTTTAGATTCTGCCTAAAGTGATATCATATATTTGTCTTTCTCTAGCTTTCTTCACTTAGTAAGATAATCTAAGAAGGTCCATCCATGTTGCTGCAAATGGCCTTATTTCATTCTTTTTTATGGTTGAGTAATACTCCATTGTGTATATGTACCATAAGTTCTATATCCATTTGTCTGTTGATGGATATTTAGGTGCATGTATCTAGGCCCATTGTTTTATAGACATCACTCAATCTGGGTCCTTTGATACAAAATTTAGTTTATGCATCTTTGACAGGAATTTTTCAAGTGCTGCTTTATTCTCATTGGATCCAATCAGGAGTATACAACTTCCGTTTTCTCTATTACCAATGATATTAATTTTGATCGCTTGATTAAGGTAGTCTGCCTCCATTTCCACTAGGAAGTTACTCTTTTCCTGCTGTCATTAATATATATTTTGTTGGGAAGTTCCTGTGTAATTCTGTGTAAGTATCCCATTCTTCATTAAACTTTCACTGTATCTATTTATATTGCTTAGGTCTCATAGTTTTCTATTTTATTCAAGAAGTTATCATCCATTATAATGATGGTATATCTCCATGTTGAAGCTCGCATCTGTGTTCTTTTGATAAGTCCCTATTATTTATTTCCTTGCTTTCTGGTTCAAAGTTCATCCTCTAAATTCCTTTCCTCAGTCCTGCAATCAGCCATTTTCTCAGGAAGTAGAGGATGATTTCAAGAGTATAAGATCTAGACTGTGTTGATTGCTATTAAAGGCTGCCTTAGCAGGGTATATGTGTATACCTATATAAATTTTTATGTACATATATTTCAGAATTTTGTCTGAAAATGGGCTTCCTTAATGGTTCAGACAGTCAAGAATCTGTCTGCAATATGGGAGACCTGGGTCAATCCCTGGGTTGAGAAGATCCCCTGGAGAAGGGAATGGAAACCCACTCCAGTATTCTTGCCTGGAGAATTCCATGAACAGAGGAGCCTGGTAGGCTATAGTTCATGGAGTTGCAAGGAGTTGGACATGACTCACATACACACACATAAATATAAAAATAAATATTATATATTTATATTTACACACATTTTCACCTATATTTGTATGTTTATTGATTATAGGGGAACAAAAATTGCCATCTCAGAGTGTCTCTCTGCAATGTAGATTATTTGGAACTGAAAACAATCAAGGCCCAAAAGACTCAGAAAGAAACTTTGACCTTTCTCTTAGTTGCCTAAAAGAAAGTAGATAGAGAACCTGTTTCAGGAAAGGAACTAGCACCATAGATAACTATGGTATGAACTGTATGTGTCATGCAGGGAGGGTCCAAGTGAAGGCTGTTAAAATTCCTCACTGTGTCTCATGGTCTCTGCAAAACCCAGAAAACATTTGTTTACCAAACACTTGCTTTTCCATCTTCATGTGCATTACCTTCCTTCCTGCTGAAATCCCAAACCCTCAGCATCCTCTTTTGTCCTTAGCTGAAAATGCTATTTAAGGTGAGGGTTTCAGCCATTTTGGTGAGTTACTCAGTTCTTCTGGCTCTCTCCCATGTGTACATGTTATTAAACTTGTGTGATTTCTCCTGTTAATGTCTCCTATGAATTTTTAAAAATAATTTTATTTATTTACTTTGGCTGTGCTGGATCTTCGTTGCTGCGCGGGCTTCTCGTTGCCGCAGCAATGCTCAGAAAGATGCCATGTAAATCTAAGGACTTGTGGTTTATATTGGCCAAATATACCATCATAGTACACAGTCTTTTGGCCTAAATTTTATTTCATTTAAAAAATTTTTATTTATTTTGCTTTGGCTGTGCTGGGTCTTCGTCGCCGCATGGGCTTTTCTCTAGTTGCCGTGAGCAGGGGCTGCTCTCTAGTTGCACTGCTTGGGCTTCTCATTGTGGTGGTTTCTCTGTGGCAGAGCACGGGCTCCAAGGGGCATGGGCTTCAGTGCTTGTGGCGTGTGGGCCTAGTAGTTACAACTCCCCGGCTCTGGAGCACAGGCTCAATAGTTGTGGCACAGGGACTTAGTTGTTCTGGAGTATGTGGATCTTCCTGGACCAGTAATCAAACGCATGTCTCCTACATACAGATCCTTTACCACTGAGCCAGCAGGGAAGCCCCATTTTTCTCTTGTTAATCTGTCCTTTAGTGCAGGAGGTTTCTCAAACAAGGACTTAAAAGAGTAGAGGAAAAATCCGCCTCCCCTCTCCTCGCTGACCCTTCTCACCCTGTTTGGACTCTACATCTATGCTAAGCCATCTTTGCAAAGCAGTGCTCTCTTCACTGTGCTGGGAATGCCATACCCAGCATGGGCATCTCTTGCACAAGGGCCCCCTTGGCTACCTAGGCCCTGATACAACAAGCTGTGCCTCACTCTCCCAAAGGAGACTCACTGAGTTCTGGCTAGTCACGCTGCTCTGGGCCACCACCACCTCTTCTAGAACTGGTCTTCAGCCTTCTCCGCCTCACTGATTGGCTTTAGGCCTGCATTGTTGTAGTGGGAAAGGGGGAAAGAAGAGGAAGAATAGGAAAAGAAACTGTCTTTCTTAGTCTGCAATATTGTGATGTGTGTGTGTGTGTGTGCGCGTGTTTGGTGATTCTGATGACCAAAATATTTCTCATATATTTTTGGTCTTCATCCATGGTTCCTGGCTCACAGCTGCCTGAATCCTTGTAATTTCCCAAGCAACAAGAGTCATGGGACCAGTGCTTTTATATTGGTCTCTTGTTCTCAGTTCCTGAAATCTGTTATAACAAATCCCTTTCCACCACAACTGGGCTTGTGTTAAGTTTTAGAAAGCACCTAAGGCTGGGGCACTGGCAGAAGAGGAATCAGCTGACTCAAGGGTTAGATCTTTCAGTCCAACCCCCTGATTTCTGAGGAGGGCAGAGGGACTGGAGATTGAATCAGTCACCTGTGACCAGTGATTTGATCTATGACACCTATGTAGTGAAGCCTCCATAGAAACCTGAAAGGAGTAGGTTCAGAGAGCTTTTAGGTTGCTGAACCAGATACCTCTATATGCCACTGTGCCAGACCCCAGACTCTGCAAGGACAGAGGCGCCTCTGTTTGCGACCTCACCCTTGTATCATTTTCTGTGGTTGTTGATTTGTGTCCTTTGATATCTTCTATTATAAACTTGCATCTAATAAATAAGATTGATTTCCTAAGTCCTGTCAGCCTTTCTAGCAAATGAATCAGACCCAAGGAGTGGATGGTGGGACCTCCAATTGAGAACCAGTGGCTCAGAAGCACAGGTAGCAACTTGGACTTGTGATTGGCATCTGAGAGGATAGTCTTGTGGAACTGAGCCCTTATTCTGTGGTATCTCATGCTGTCTCTAGGTAGACAGTGTCAGAATTGAATTGAATTGTAGAACACCCAGCTGGTGTCGGTGACTTGCTTGGTGTTATGGGCACAGTCCCCCTACACATTGGAATTAAGTTCAGAATCAATCATCACTATGACAAACCCCAGGTCGACGCGTCAGATTCTATGCTTCTGATCGAGTTTATTTTGGAGACCATCTCTGGGCACAGAGTTGAAAATCTGGGTGATTAAGAGCTTCAGCAGACAGGGCACCAGGCTAGATTTTAGGAGGCCTGGCCTTTAGTCCTGAGTCTGCACTTTATCAGGGGTGGGAATCCTGTTCCACCTCTAGCCCTCTGGATAAATGGGGTGATAAAGAAGCAAAATGATTGATAGGTAAGATGCCCAGTAGGAATCCTTTTCCTGCACATATGAAGTAGAGATAGTGGTGTGAATATGAATTGAGGTAAGACATTCTGAAATGTTTTGAAAACTCTAGAAACCTATGCATATATGACATTTTTTATTTAGAAAAATATTTCAGCAGGAAACACTAATTTAATACAAAAGTTTTAGCAGGGAAATATCCCATTTTCTTTCATATACCCAAATATGCAGAGCTGGAAATGTGTGCTGGGGAAATAAAATATGGGGCTCTGGGTAGGGGTTGGGGCAGCATGTGCTAGATCTTGCCGAAACCAGAAACTTGCAAGTTTTTGAAAGAGCTTTGAAGAACTTCCAATTTAACTCAGTTTGCATATTTATCAGTTGTTTTATTATAATCTTTCTAAGAGCAAGATTATTTTCTTCAATGATAGTTCAGCCCCTGAGTTTACTTCCCCGTCTCTTCTGTGGAAATTTCCTGTGTACGATACTGTTGTAGTTGCCTCTAAAACTTCCTTTTTCATTACTGTATACCATGTGTGTGATGTGTAATTGAACCATCTTCTGTTTCAACAAAAGAAGCCAACTCAATGGGGGTCTCTGAAAATTCCTTGATCCCCAAAGCTTCCACGTATGCAAAAGAATGAATTTAAGAATATTATGAACAGAACCCCTCTCTGGCATTTTTATAAGTGATTCTAATACATATTTAAATTACTTTTCACTTAGTTTTGAATGCTAGGATGATGAATTAATAAATACAGCTAAACCAGAAAAGGGCGCTGAGGCCACCAACCCATATGAATTACAAGTAAAGACTGGCTTCTAATGTTACTTTCTGTTAGAGGGGTTTGGGTTTTATTTTTTTAAGATTTGAGAAAAACCTCAAGAAAAATTAAGTACTATTCAAAAGAAGAAATGTGGGCAAATTTTAGGAAGGGCAGAGTTGAGAAATCCCCTCATTTGAGAAAGCTAAAGACAGCATAAACATTGCAAGGAAGTGGTCAGCTCTAGCAGAGAGTGGGCAGCAAGACTGAAAGGAGATGAAAACCACTGACTCATGGGCTTCCCTTTCATTTGGTGGGCTGCCAAGTGTCATTACACATTTTTAGTTATTTCTGTAGGTATGTTGTAACTGCAAGGTATTTCTTAGCTCAGCAGATAAGAGCCATATAGGTGACCGAGCTGGAGAGTGAATGGGAGGAGGAACAGACTCTACAGGATGACCCAGAGGGTCTCACTATGTGGCACTGGTTTCAGCTGGATTGGATGACTTCTGAGCATTAAGCTAATTTCATGTATATTTCTTCATTCATCCATTCTTTCCTTTAGGGAGTAGTTAATACATACATAGGGTCATCAGGTGATTTAAACCAAAAATACCAGATACACAATAAAAATGTATAGACTGTTTTTTTTTTGTTTGTTTGTTTTGTTTTAAAGAAAGCAACACCTAAACTTCCAATAATATTGAAAACGTATTAGTTAGAGGTGGTGGCCTGGACACATACATTTATCTTAATAACAGTGAACTTTACCTCAAAGCACAGATGCATCAGAACAGAGAGTAGAAGAAACCATAGGAAGGAAGGCAAGATGGAAAGCCAGTAGATGAATGGAAACTGATGTAGCCAACTAAGGGGACTGTGGTGGGAAGGGAGTCCTCCATTCATTTTGCACCACAGGTCCCAGAAATACTCAGAAATCTGTGACACCAGGTCTCTCTAAAATGGGGAAAAAAACAGGTTGAAAATGTTTTTGAGAAGCTGTTAGACACCCCCAGCTCCCTTCTCAATGTCCTACAGGCAAGGGTTGCTTCCCCACCTTTGCACAGGATTGAAAGTTCGTCTAAAGAGCTGAGCAGCCAGACACAGTGACCACTCAGCACATTGTGGTTTTCTGAGCACTTGAAATGTGGCTCTTCTGAATCAAGGTGTGCTGTACGTGTGAAATATACACCGGATTTGAAGACTTAGCACAATAAAAAAGAATGTGAAATAACCTCTTGATATTTAAAAAAATATATTGATTCCACATTGAAATAATAATGCTTTTCATTTGTTGGGTTACCTAAGAGAACATATGATTAAATTCATTTTCCTCTTTTTAAAACATTTTTTTAATATGCTGAGAGAAAATTTAAGGTGATTTCCATGGTTCCCAGTATGTTTCTGTTGGACAGCATTGCTCTAGAGTGTGTGAACCAAGGGGGACTCTGAAGCAAGGGCACAGTCAAGGAGTTCCCATACTGAAAACAGAATGGCCAAGTGAAAGCTAACATGAAATAGTCAGACCGCAGTCCCTTCCCTCACTCAGATCCCAGAATGGCAGCTGGTCTGCTAACCTGAAGTTGGAGAGGGGAACACTCAGCCCAGGACAGCCTAGGAGAAGACCTACAGAGCCTCAGGCAAACCCTGGCAGACCCTGCTATCTCCCAATGTTCACTTCTGTGCATGAAGATGGGTTCCTGCAAATGCCTGCAACTCTCTTAGGGAGAATGTGCTTCTCAGCCTGCACATCCCAGCCAGAAATGCTGGAACTGATGTCCTTGTGGTTGGTGGATAAAGAGCCCAGTTGCCTGGCTCTTTCACTGGGTAGACAACCCTGAGCTGCAGGACCCATGGGGACTTAAATTTCACAGAGCACTGAGTTTGCTCACCCTGGACGGCCTTCTTCTTCTCCTGTCTCACTTCTCTGCCTTGTTGCTCAGTCACTCAGTCTTGTCCAACTGTGACCCCATGAACTGTAGCACACCAGGCTTCCCTGCCCTTCACTGTCTCCTGGAGTTTGCTCAAACTCATGTCCATTGAGTCAGTGATGCAATCCAACCATCTCATCCTGTCACCCGCCTTCTCCTCCTGCCCTCAGCCTTCCCCAGCATCAGGGTCTTTTCCAGTGAGTCAGCTCTTTGCATCAGGTGGCCAAAGTATTAGAGCTTCAGCTTCAGCATCAGTCCTTCCAATGAATATTCAGTGTTTATTTCCTTTCAGTTAACTGGTTTAATCTCCTTGCTGTCCAGAGGACTGTCAAGAGTCTTCTCCAGCTCCATAGTTCAAAAGCATCAATTCTTCAGTGTTCAGCCTTCTTTATGGTCCAACTCTCACATCCATACATGACTATTGGAAAAAACATAGCTTTGACTAAATGGACCTTTGTTGGCTAAGTGATGTCTCTGCTTTTTAATACATTGTCTAAATTTATCATAGTGTTTCTTCCAAAAAGCAAGTGTCTTTTAATTTTGTGACTATAGTCACCATCTGCAGTGCTTTTGGAGCCCAAGAAAATAAGATCTGTCATGCTTCTACTTTTCCCCCATCTATTGCCATGGAGTGATGAAACTGAATACCATGATCTTAATTTTCTGAATGTTCCTGTGATTACCTTGAAATTAATTTACTATACTCAGCTCCCTGTCCCTGGGTCTGCTTTGGGGGAACCTAAACTAAAACCCTGGAAGCAATAGTCAGAACTGGACATGAAACAACAGACTGGTTCCAAATAGGAAAAGGAGTACATCAAGGCTGTATATTGTCACCTTGCTTATTTAACTTATATGCAGAGTACATCATGAGAAACGCTGGGCTGGAAGAAGCACAAGCTGGAATCAAGATTGCCCGGAGAAATATCAATAACCTCAGATATGCAGATGACACCACCCTTATGGCAGAAAGTGAAGAGGAACTAAAAAGCCTCTCGATGAAAGTGAAAGAAGAGAGTGAAGAAATTAGCTTAAAGCTCAACATTCAGAAAATGAAGATTGCAGCATCTGGTCCCATCACTTCATGGGAAATAGATGGGGAAACAGTGGAAACAGTGTCAGACTTTATTTTGGGGGGCTCCAAAATCACTGCAGATGGTGTTTGCAGCCGTGACATTAAAAGACGCTTACTCCTTGGAAGAAAAGTTATGACCAACCTAGACAGCATATTGAAAAGCAGAGACATTACTTTGTGGTGTTGGAGAAGACTCTTGAGAGTCCCTTAGACTGCAAGGAGATCCAACCAGTCCATCCTTAACGAGATCAGTCCTGGGTGTTCATTGGAAGGACTGATGCTAAAGCTGAAACTTCAGTACTTTGGCCACCTCATGCGAAGAATTGACTCATTGGAAATGACCCTGATGCTGGGAGGGATTGGGGGCAGGAGGAGAAGGGGACAACAGAGGCTGGATGGCATCACCAACTCAACGGACATAAGTTTGAGTGAACTCCGGGAGTTGGTGATGGACAGGGAGGCCTGTGCTGCGATTCATGGTCACAAAGTCAGACACAGCTGAGCGACTGAACTGAACTGAAACTAAGACCCATTCTGAGAGTGCATGTTCTTTAGGAAAATAGACCAGCTATGTCTTTCTGCAGGGGAGCTGCTGTGGATAGGCCTCAGCCACGCTCTCAGCTCTTTCCAAAGCCTACTTTTAAATATGAGCAGGAAGCCTGAGCCACCAGACATCAAAGGGAATCCTGTAATGATTCAGAGAGCAAAACAACATTTTTTTAAAAATTACAGTCTATCTTATGGCTAACTTTTCTGCCCTGCTTATGCATGGAAGTAATACTGTGCCATAAAAATAAGACCAAATGCACAAAATGAGTGTGTGTTTGTGTGTATGTGTGTGTGTGTGTGTGTGTGTGTGTGTGCCTGTTTCACTAAACAGAAAGCTGAAATACTGGGCTGTCTGGCTACTGCCTACACTAGATGCCACTCAGTGAGTACTGGATACAGGGATTAGTGCCAGTCCCTGCTGTTGTAAGGAGATACAGTCCAAGGGAAAAGTCAGCCAAGAGGGGAAATGCTTATTGTGCAGCGGGAAAGAGCAGGATAGACTCTGCCCAGTAGGGTAAGGGCATCCAAGTGGCCCTAAAACAAACAGGCTGGGAGAGGGCATGAGGAAACATGTGCAGAGGGCCAGCTGGATGCTGCCGAAGGAAGGACATTTCCAGCAAGAACAGCGGATGGGACCATGAGGGGGAAACCAAAATATCCTGAGATGGCTGCACTAAGGGGTGTGAGCAGGAAAGGATCCAGGAATGGGGCTGGAAGAGTGCCCAGGCCAGGCTTATCTTGCCAGTGAGGTGGGATGATTTTCTACAGGAGCCCAGGCATCACTGAAAGACTCAGGGCAGCTTCACCTAAAGAAGGATATCTTCAGAGGTCTCCATAGTCCATGTAGAGAAAAGGCAAACAACCACTGCCTACCTCTGTGTCTTTTTTAAAAAACTGAAGTATAGTTAATTCATAGTGTTGTTAGCTTCAAGTAAACAGCAAAGTGACTGTATGCATATGTATATATATATATACACACACACATACTTTTCCACATTCTTTTCCATTGTAGGTTATTACACGAGATTGAGTATAGTTCCCTGCACTTTATTGTCGGTCTTTGCTATTTACATCTTTTGCATAGAGTAGTGTGTGTGTATGTCAGTCTCATTCTGATATGAAGTGTGGTTGTTTTTCCATCTGTTTGAAAAATAGCAGCTTAAGTGCTCAAGGCCTGCAGAATTCTTGTATGTGCTAAGTCACTTTGGTCATGTCCGACTCTTTCGATCCTGTAGACTGTAGTCCTCCAGGCTTTCCAGGCACCACTCTCCGTGGGATTCTTCAGGCAAGAATACTGGAGTGAGTTGCCATGCCCTCCTGTAAGGGATCTTCCTGACCCAGGAATTGAACCCGTATCTTTTATGTCTCCTGCATTGGCAGACAGGTTCTTTACCACTAGCGCCACCTGGGAAGCTCATGTATAGTAGTGTGTATATGTTAATCACAAATTCTTCATTTATCACCATCCCCTGCCCCCCCCATCCTCTTTGGTAACCATAATATTGTTCTATGTCTGTGAGTCTATTTCTGTTTTGTAAATAAGTTCATTTGTATCATTTTTTTTTAGATTCTATGTATAAGTGATATGATATTTATCTTTCTCTGTCTGACTTCATTCTCTTAAGATATCAGGGTCCATCCATGTTGCTGCAAATGGCATTATTTCATTCTTTTTATGGCTAAGAAATATTCCTCTCTCTATATATATATATATCATATATTCTTTATCCATTCATCTGCTGATGGACATTAGGCTGCTCTTATGTCTTGACTATTGTGAACAGTGCTGCTATGAACCTTGGGGTACATGTGTCATTTTGAATTATGGTTTTCTCTGGTATATGCCCAGGAGTGAGATTGCTGAATCAGATGGTAGTTCTAGTTTTAGTTTAGTTTAGTTTTTTTTTTTTTTTTTAAGCAAGGCCCCCATACTGTTCTCCATAGTAGCTACACCAATTTACATTCCCACTAATAGATAGCATATTCAAAAGCAGAGACATTACTTTGCCAACAAAGATCCATCTAGTCAAGGCTATGGTTTTTCCAGTGCTAATGTACGGATGTGAGAGTTGGCCTGTGAACAAAGCTGAGCGCCGAAGAATTGATGCTTTTGAACTATGGTGTTGGAGAAGACTCTTGAGAGTCCCTTGGACTGCAAGGAGATCCAACCAGTCCATTCGGAAGGAGATCAACCCTGGGATTTCTTTGGAAGGAGTGATGCTAAAGCTGAAACTCCAGTACTTTGGCCACCTCATGCAAAGAGTTGACTCATTGGAAAAGACTCTGATGCTGGGAGGGATTGGGGGCAGAAGAAGGGGACGACAGAGGATGAGATGGCTGGATGGCATCACTGACTTGATGGACGAGAGTCTGAGTGAACTCCAGGAGTTGGTGATCGACAGGGATGCCTGGCGTGCTATGATTCATGAGGTTGCAAAGAGTCAGACATGACTGAGCAACTGAACTGAACTGAACTGAATGGTGTGAGAGGATTCCCTTCTTTCCACACCTCTCCAGCATTTGGTATTTCTAGACTTATTAAGTGGTGGCCATTCTGACTGGTATGCGGTGATAACCTCAATTTAGTTTTGATTTTCATTTCTCTAATAATTAGCAATGCCGAGCATCTTTTCATGTGCCTGCTGGCCATCTGTATGTCTTTGGAGATCTGTATGTTTTGAAAGTGAAAGTGCTTGGGCCTGTGGCACCAGGTACAGGAGGAAGATGGGGTGGGTGCTTGGCAGTTGTGTGGAGTCTGCTCTTTGTGCTTAAGTACCCCTCAATCCATGAGTGATAGCCATGGTTTTGTTCCTCTCACTCAGTATCTCCATGTGGCCCAGAGCCTCTCACCAAGGAGCTGAATGACAGGCCTTCCTCCTCCTGAGACCATTCTGTCTGAGTCCCCCTTCCAGTGAGGAGTCAGTGGATCAAAAGCTCTGGTCCTGGCTAACGTAGAATTACTCCCAAATTACACAACGTCTTAAACCAGTTATACAAGATGTGTTTCTAGAAAGCACTAAGAATGAATCTAAGGGAAGAACATCTGATTCCTCACAGGGTGACAGGGGAGAGATATGCTGGTAGAAGTCCTCATGGCACCCCTAAATCTTCACCCAGACACAGGGGCTCTGGAGAGGCATGAACAGGAGAAGGAAGGGAGCTGCCAGGCAGCCCTGAAAACCAACTGCAGGCAACACAGTAGGGCTTTTTGCCATTATTCAGCCAAAGAATGGTTGTGGCTGTTGGAATAAAACTTAACCTACAAAAATAGGTGATGGGGGGCAAAATATGGCCTATGGCCACCATTTGTCAACTCTGGTAGAGAGGTTAAAAAAAATCAAGTCTATGTGGAGACATATAAACTTGAACTCTAGTCCTAGCTCTGATGGCTACTAGATATATGGTCTTTAAAAAAATTACTTACGTATCTAGTATTTTTATTTTTGGTTGCTCTGGGTCTTCGTTGCTGCAAGGACTTTTCTTTAGTTGGGACTTCTCTGTAGTTATGATGCGTGGGTTTCTCACTGAGATATCTTCCCTTGTTGTGGACCATGGGTGGGCTCTAGGGCATGTGGGCTTCAGTAGTTGTGGCATGTGGGCTCAGTAGTTGTCATTCCCCAGCTGGAGGGCACAGGCTCAATAGTTGTGGTGCTCCAGGTTATTTGCTCCATAGCATGTGGGATCTTTGAAGATCAGGGATCAAACCCACGTCTCCTGCATTGGCAGGCAGATTCCTCACTACTGAGCCACCAGGGAAGCTCTAGATATGTGGTCTTCTGGAGGTTAGTTAACCTCTCCAATTCTCATTTCTCTTGAATGTAAAATGGGATAGTAATACCCACAGCTAGTATAGTGACAAGGCTAAGATTCTAGATATTAAGACCTTAGCACTATACCTGGCTACATAGGAACCCGACAAATATTAGTCCCTCTTCTCTATTTGACTTTTCCTTAGGCTGGCTATTTAAAACATTTAAAACATATGGGTGTCATTCAATACCCATTGATTCTTGGTTGGTTGAGTGATCAAATGGCAGATCCCAGAGAGGCAGGTTGTATGTCAGGATATTTTGGGGTCCCGTATTTCTTGGATGAAATATCCTTGGGATGTTTGTGTAAAGTTTGGAAGTCATTAAAGGGATTTGAAATTTTATTTTCTCAGTTAGTTTCAGGCAAAATAAACTGACTGGCTAATTGAAACAAAAAGGTAACTTATTGAAACAACATGGTGTAGCTCAGAATGTCCAAGAGAAATTGGGAAATTAGATGTAAAACTGATGAGTCGGCTAAAAGGAGCCTTGAAGTGTGAAAAAGTGAAAGTGTTAGTCACTCAGTCATGTCTGACTCTTTGTAACCCCATGGGCTTTAGCCTGCTAGGCTCCTCTGTCCATGGAATTCTCCAGGCAAGAATACCGGAGTAGGTTGCCATTTCCTCCTCCAGGGGATCTTCTCGACCCAGGGATCGAGCCCGGGTTTCCTGCATTGCTGGACGATTCTTTACCATCTGAGACACCAGGGATGTCCCTAGAGGGAGACTTAGAAGCAGGAATTTCACATCAGACGTGCCTAATTGCTAGAAAACTTTGTTTCTTTTATATTGAAATATTTAGCTTAACATTCAAAGTTCTGTAGAAAGTTTGAGTTGGGTGAACTTGGTTCTGTGTCTGCTCTTTCGTGATACGAGAAAGGAAAGAGGAAGGATATGGGACCAAGATCCTTCAGGGACCTGTTGACTTCCTCAGTTAAAGAGTCAGCACCTGGTTGAGTAAACTAGATTGTGACTACAAAAAGCTCTTATGAAGAGAAAGTTCTCAGACTCAAAAGAAGGCATCAAGACTGTTGGCCTGAAAGGCTGGCCCCTTGTTTATCTGCTGTGGATTTTTCAACTTTGGCACTATTGACGTTTGGAGCAGAATCATTCTTTGCTGTGGGGAGCTGTCTTGCAGAATGTGTAGCAGTGTCCTGGTCTCTACTGAGTAGATGCCAATGGCAGCACTTCCTCCCCTTCCATATCTCTGGGGCAGGGGGTGCAAAAATCACCCCAGGTTGAGAACTAGAGGACTGGTTCATATCCCAGGGGCCCTCTGAATGTTATACTTTCTTAGGTTTTATATAGCCATCCCTCAAGGACGTGGTCAACCTTGAGGATAGATTGAATTAGTACTTGGGATCTACTCTGCTTTTTGAGGGGATCCTATATTATTCATTTACCACAAAATATTTTCATGAACTTTTCAATATGACCCTTTCTAAACAGCCTGAGATTCAGATTAAGCTTGCCTCGCCAGTGGTCTAGACCCTCAAAAGTGAATATATCAATAATAAGTTAATAAATAAACTTTAGAATGGAAAAGAAACATGCATTCAATTTTATTCTTTCTCCACAGTGGCTATCATAGTTCTTTCTTCTTGTGTCATCCCAGCTCCAATGTCTATTTTCCCTTTCTGATTTCTTTCGAGGCATTACCTCTTCCTCTTCCACACATCATGCAGTGGTGATAGGACATGGAAACCCAGTCCTGCTTTCCTAGTAAGGAAGCCCGAGATCCCCGGGAAGTCTTTCTCTCACATTGCTGTACCTCCTAGCAACTTCGAACTCAACCTCAACCAGTTAGAATTTTTCTCACAGGAGTTTGAGGGCTGAGGGGCAATGAAAGGGGAAGAGGGAAGAGGAATGGATAATTGTGGAACGTGGGTTTCCAAAGAGATTGAGAGCATCTGGTCCGCTGTCTCCACTGATTCTGAGAAAACAGATGGGCTCAGCACCATGAACTACTCTGTCAGGAAAAAGGGGACTGATGGAGCCTTTGGGGAAGAAAAAAGAGATAGACATGGGTAGAAGAGGGAGCAGAAAATTGTGCAGGAAGGAAGAGAAGCTGTTGCTCATGAAGGCAGTGGTGTGGATCCACCTGCTTATGACCCAGGCCTGTCGCTTGCCCCCCAGACCTTGGGTTAGTTACATGGAGAGTGAGTAACTCAGGGCCTCGCCAGCTCATGATGACCCTTGCACTGTGTTCTTTATAAACATGTGAGGCTGTGATTCTGGGTAGTAGCTTCCCTTTAAAAACAACAACTACCACTAGTTGTTTGTTTGTTACTAAGCTCTGTGTAGTCTGTTCAACAACTGCATCTACTTTTCATTGGTTCCTCGCAGAAAGTCAATGAGAGGTAATAATATCATCCCCGTCTTATGGATGAAGATATCAAGGTTCAGAGGTTAACTTGCCCAAGGGCAATCACAAAATTTGAACCAAGGTCTGACTCACTGGAGGGCCTTCACTGCAGATGGTGGGGACTTCCATCCTAGAACCTGCTAGCTCCAGATCCTGGAAAAATGGAGGATGGAAAATGAGAGTTCCCCACTTCTGAGTCCAGCTCAGATCCACTCGTATTTCTCTGCCTACAGCTTTTGAAGCAGGACTTAACTATTTAAACTTGACTTTGGTCTGGCTTTGGAAGTGCAGTTGTCTCCTGATCCAGATATCCAGCTCTCCATCTGGTGAATTAACTTGCTTTCCATCTCCTCTCCCCTGGTCTATGGGTCAGCAGGCTACTTGATAGCATCTTGGCCAGAGAATCAGTGTATAAGGAAAGAAAATGAAGGAAAACTTAGCTCAACTCTTGTTACCTGAGGCGGCAGCTGAAACCAATGCCCACAAAGGGGGTTTTGTATTTCCCATGAATTTAAAATGTCCCTGTCACTCATGCTACTAAAGGTCCTGAGGTGGTGATCCAAAAGAATGCAACCATTGTGCAAGCAGGAAAGTGTATAAGGAAATACTTTGTAGCACACGTATACAGCAAAAATCCAGCGCCAAGGAGCTGTTTCTTTGTTGCTCCAGCCTTGGTTGGGGGTGGANCCTGGTCTATGGGTCAGCAGGCTACTTGATAGCATCTTGGCCAGAGAATCAGTGTATAAGGAAAGAAAATGAAGGAAAACTTAGCTCAACTCTTGTTACCTGAGGCGGCAGCTGAAACCAATGCCCACAAAGGGGGTTTTGTATTTCCCATGAATTTAAAATGTCCCTGTCACTCATGCTACTAAAGGTCCTGAGGTGGTGATCCAAAAGAATGCAACCATTGTGCAAGCAGGAAAGTGTATAAGGAAATACTTTGTAGCACACGTATACAGCAAAAATCCAGCGCCAAGGAGCTGTTTCTTTGTTGCTCCAGCCTTGGTTGGGGGTGGGGAGGGGAGGAGTGGCACTGCTGAAAAGCCCAAGGCCTTCGGGAGTCCAAGGAATCCTCCCCACTCTCTCTGTGGATCCACATCTCGCCCCCTCTCTATGCCGCTTCCTCACTCCTAACCCTAGGGTGGGGGTGCGGCCTTTCTGTATGCCTTTTCCAGTTCTGGTCAGGGAACACTCAAGCTTGGTTTTTGAATTCAGGTGTCTAGATGTCAGAAAGGTACTGAAAGATTATGAGCAGCTACTGAGCCAATACTGACTTCTAACAAGCTTGGCCATTGGAGGATATTTTCTGGTGGGCTTAACTATGAAGTTCTGGGGGGATCAGAGGCCATTCCTGTCAAAGGAATAACAGGTGTCTTCAAAACTTCTCTTTTTTTCTCTTCTCTTTTCTCTTTCTCTTTTTGTGTTTCCTTAAAAAAAAAAAAAAAACTGCTCTCCCACACAGATGGAGAGGAGCTGCTGTTGTGTAAGAAAATCCCATATTGGTTTACAACGCAGAAGTGCAATGAAGCTCTGCTCTAAGCCGAGGAGGAGTGATTCCATTTTAGCTGAAGAGGGATTCTATTTTATTTCTGAGGTTGAAAGTGAAACAAGAAGATAAAGCTTCCTAATTCTGATTTAGGTTCTTTTAAAAAAATTATTATTTTTAGAAACGCCTTCAGTGTTAAAGAGAATTACATTTTCCGCTCTCTTCTCTCCCTTTCTTCTTTTAAAGATTTTCTGGAAGGTTATTACNGATTCTATTTTATTTCTGAGGTTGAAAGTGAAACAAGAAGATAAAGCTTCCTAATTCTGATTTAGGTTCTTTTAAAAAAATTATTATTTTTAGAAACGCCTTCAGTGTTAAAGAGAATTACATTTTCCGCTCTCTTCTCTCCCTTTCTTCTTTTAAAGATTTTCTGGAAGGTTATTACTATTTCTCTGATTTTTGATCATGAGGAAATCTCAAGCAAAAGTAAAAAGAGAAGTATAGTAAATCCTCATGGACTCTAGGAAAATTTAAAAATAGCAAAAGTAGGGAAATGAATTAAATAGCAAACATGAGAGAAAAAACAGGATTTTCACTTTTGAATTCTCAATAATAAGGACATCTCAACTACACACTGAGATATAAATTAATAAGACTTTCATCTTTTGGGAGAGTGCCACTTCTGGCTCAGCCCCTGAAATATGATTTTGTGGTTTCGTTCTTGCCTCAGGGATTCATGAATGTACGCAGGTCTTAGATGAAGACAGATGAAACCTGGGATTTCAGCAGAGCCTCATATATAAGTTTTCAGATGAGCTAGCAGACCATCAGGTTGATAACATCCTGTGGGAGCTGCAGGTTGGCCCAAAGGGGAGAAAACAGAGGGATGGGATGGGGCAGACCAGAGAAAACATTTCCACTTACCTAGCCAGGCCATGAGGTCAGCATGCAGCCAGAGAGACAGAGTCTTCTAGACTAGATTTGCACACACCCACAGACCACCTGAGGATCTTACTGAAGTGCAGATGGAGTCACTAAGTTTGGGGGAAGCCTGAGAACCTGCGTTTCTAGCAAGCTCCCAGCCAAAGCCAGCATCACGGGCTGAAACCTGTGCAGTCTCGCAAGGCCCTGTGCTCAGAAGGGAGCTGAACTTGGTTTCATGGTCTACTGTCACCCTCTTGAAAGTGTTAATAATCTTCCATTTGAACTTGTGTTTTGAAGGTAAAGCCGGATGATCCAGTGTGGCCTGTGTGAGAATGGAGCAGATGCGTGCAGTGTAGTATGAATATGCTTGTCCCCTGTCTCTTGCTATGACACCATTGGGTACTGCAATGGGAAATGACCTATGACTATGAATTCTGGTGGGAATTCTGCAGGTCTCAAAGCAAGTAGAGGGGAATGTGTTATGTCAGACTTAGGAAGGTTAGGAGCACTGACAAGCTTGGAAACAGAATGTGCTGAGAACCAGATAGAAGGAAATGATGTGCTAAGACACATAAATAACCAAGGAACCATTTCTTACCCTTTTAGGATGAGCTGGCTGGATGGCATCACTGACTTGATGGGCGTGAGTCTGAGTGAACTCTGGGAGTTGATGATGGACAGGGAGGCCTGGCATGCTGCGATTCATGGGGTTGCAAAGAGTCGGACACAACTGAGTGACTGAACTGAACTGAACTACATTGCTTCTCTTTATTAAGCCAGCCACTTACGCTAAAAATGATGCTGCAGAAAGAAAGGGAAAGTTTCATTTCCTTTCACTCCTTCCTTATTCATCAGGAAATTGAAGGTACAGATTGTTCATAGAATATGTGCTTATTAAGAGGTAGAATAACAGTTGATATATTCAGTGTTTCCACTGTTCTGTGAAGAACAAAATTCATCTGTGTGTATAATTACAAAATACAAATTGTATGATTCCACATATGAATTATCTTTACTTTTCCATTTAAAACCAGCATTACCTGATGAAAGGATAAATGGGAAATCCATGCTAGAAATGTAAAATCTTAAAGTGTCTGTACTTAGAATTATATTAAATAGCAAATATAAAACACTGCAACGATTTGAGGGGTTGTGTAGGAAAGAAAAAACTATATCTTCGGTACCTGTCATGGTATGTTTTTCCTGCTTTTTGAACAAAGGGCTCACATTTTGGTTTTGTATTGAGCCATACGTATTATAGAGCTGGCCCTGCCCTTAGGTGATGCTCATGTTCCAGGCCACATTTTGAGAAAATGAGAGTCTAGAGCCAGGTTTCAAAACCAGGCAGATCTGGGTTCAGTTGCAGACACTACCACCTGCTAGTTGTTTCTGTGATCTTAGGGATTCCTTAAAGGAATACATAAGAGAAAGGGCAACATTATCTTTATGTCTTAATAATTGTCTAATTTGATATGTGATATTTTTGCTCATATACTTTAGTTTCTTTATCTTATAGAATGTGGATGGTAGTTCCTCCCAGCCAGAAATTCAAAAGACAACCCCCTCCTCTAAATTTTCTTGCTCTCTGCAGATGCTGGAGCTGAACCAGTGACCCATCCCTCCTCTGTTGTAGTTAGGTTGACCTGGACTGCCACATATAACCCTGATTATATCAGGGTCCAACTTTACCAATCGGTGACCTTTACTAATTCCACAGTCTTCGAGTTTGAAGTTTTCCCAGGATTTTTTGAAAATTCCCAGGAAATTACATTTATATTCTCTGCTGTGCTCAAGGACAACTTCCCCATGTGACCTTTTTTTGACCTTACATCAAGCTAGCCACAGGACTCTTTGTAAGTTTACCTCAAAGAATCCACATCTATGCAAAGTGCTCTTTCTTTTTTTTTAATTTAAATTTATTTATTTTAATTGGAGGCGAATTACTGTACAATATTGTATGGGTTTTGCCATACATCAACATGAATCTGTCACGGGTGTACACATGTTCTCCATCGTAAACCCCTCTCCCACCTCCCTCCGCGTACCATCCCTCTGGGTCATCTCAGTGCACCAGCCCCAAGCATCCTGTATCCTGCATCGAACCTGGACTGGTGATTTGTTTCTTATATGATATTATACATGTTTCAATGCCATTCTTTCCAAATCTCCCACCCTCTCCCTCTCCCAGAGTCCAAAAGATTGTTCTATACATCTGTGTAGAAACTGTCAGGGTAACAAAGACAGTAACAAAGAGGTGTGAGCCCTACCCACAATCAAAATTTAAACTCTCTGTCAGTGATTGTTTTATTCCAGATTCTCTCTTGGGCTAAGTGCTGTGAATTCTATCTCACCACCACTCCCATTCCTCTTTCATTTTTTACAGCACAATTTATTTCTCCCAAATCACTATCAACCTGTGCTGCTGCTGCTAAGTCACTGCAATCGTGTCCAACTCTGTGCGACCCCATAGATGGCAGCCTACCAGGTTCCCCCGTCCCTGGGATTCTCCAGGCAAGAATACTAGAGTGGGTTTCCATTTCCTTCTCCAATGCATGAAAGTGAAAAGTCAAAGTGAAGTCACTCAGTCATGTCTGACTCTTAGCAACCCCATGGACTGCAGCCTACCAGGCTCCTGGGTCCGTGGGATTTTCCAAGCAAGAATACTGGAGTGGGGTGCCATTGCCTATCAACCTGTACATCTGTGCTATCCTAATATGACATGTGAGACCTTCTTTTATCATAATCAGTCCTCTTAAGGGAGTAATTGCAGTTATACGTAGAAATATCTTTTATTTGTTTTTATTCACACTATGGTTGCTTTCTCTATAAAGGGTTTCCTAAATCTTCCCTCCTACTTTCCAGCTTCTCAACAAAATCCCTACTGTTTATATCATTTCTATTAACCTGTCAATACTTCTGATGTGTAACTAACGAGGTTACATATTTGATGGTATATACTTGAGAAATCTGTATGCAGGTCAGGAAGCAACAGTTAGAACTGGACATGGAACAACAGACTGGTTCCAAAGAGGAAAAGGAGTATGTCAAGGCTGTATATTGTCACCCTGCTTATTTAACTTCTATGCAGAGTACATCATGAGAAATGCTGGACTGGAAGAAGCACAAGCTGGAATCAAGATTGCCAGGAGAAATAGCAATAACCTCAGATATGCAGATGACACCACCCTTATGGCAGAAAGTGAAAAGGAACTAAAAAGTCTCTTGATGAAAGTGAAAGTGGAGAGTGAAAAAGTTGGCTTAAAGCTCAACATTTAGAAAACGAAGATCATGGCATCCAGTCCCATCACTTCATGGGAAATAGATGAGGAAACAGTGGAAACAGTGTCAGATTTTATATTTTTGGGCTCCAAAATCACGCAGATGGTAATCGCAGCCATGAAATTAAAAGACGCTTACTCCTTGGAATAAAAGTTATGACCAACCTAGATAGCATATTGAAAAGCAGAGATATTACTTTGCCGACTAAGGTTCATCTAGTCAAGGCTATGGTTTTTCCTGTGGTCATGTATGGATGTGAGAGTTGGACTGTGAAGAAAGCTGAGCGCCAAAGAATTGATGCTTTTGGAACTGTGGTGTTGGAGAAGACTCTTGAGAGTCCCTNAAAAGCAGAGATATTACTTTGCCGACTAAGGTTCATCTAGTCAAGGCTATGGTTTTTCCTGTGGTCATGTATGGATGTGAGAGTTGGACTGTGAAGAAAGCTGAGCTCCAAAGAATTGATGCTTTTGGAACTGTGGTGTTGGAGAAGACTCTTGAGAGTCCCTTGGACTGCAAGGAGATCCAACCAGTCCATTCTGAAGATCAGCCCTGGGATTTTTTTGGAGGGAATGATACTAAAGCTGAAACTCCGGTACTTTGGCCACCTCATGCGAAGAGCGGACTCATTGGAAAAGACTGATGCTGGGAGGGATTGGGGGCAGGAGGAGAAGGGGATAACAGAGGATGAGGTGGCTGGATGGCATCACTGACTCGATGGGCGTAAGTCTGAGTGAACTCCAGGAGTTGGTGATGGACAGGGAGGCCTGGCGTGCTGTGATTCATGAGGTTACAAAGAATCAGACACGACTGAGTGACTGAACTGAACTGAATTCTGTCTTTCTCTGTGTCCCTGTCTGGCTTTTCCCTCCGTATTGGCTTTGTCTATAACAGGTCTGTCATTCATCTGTGGCCAGGCTCAGGAGAACTGCTCTTGTGTGTCTCTTCTCATCTCTTCCCTACTCTTCCTACAGTGACTTCTGGGAACTTGGGGTTGGACAGGCTCTGGGCAGGGAAGGAGTGTGAATCCCTTAGCCTGTGTTAGGACTGAGGGGCCATGAGATGTCCCCCTGAGTAACACAGAAGGGACTCCAATGGGAAAGAACCACCAAAGACCGGGACAGTTGTCACCCAGACTCACTAAGCAGACAAGGACACCCTGGAAGGACTGGCTCCTTGCCTGCTGCCCTTGCAGCCTATGGGTGGGATACTTGTTTCCCTTCATTGGTCCCAAAGGGCTGGATGACATAACTGTGGTGTCCTGTTATCAACAAGTGTCTCTAAGATGTTCCCAGACCTTAATGAGTGGCCTGACCTCAGCCCGACCTTTTCTCTTTCTCCTAAATTTGGAAATTGTCTCCATTGATGACTCTTCTCTCCAGGTGCTCCTGTTCATCAAGGTGGAGGAGAGAGTCTAGAAGCTTCCTCATGCTGCTTGCAGAGCCTTCTCAAGAGAGGCTCTGGTGAATGGAGAGAAACAAGCTCCTGTTGGAGGAAGAGGCAGTGGATAACGGGGTGGACCACATCTACACCTCCAGGGAAGGCTGAACATCACACGTGTGACTGTAGGGACAGAGGAAGCCACCTGGGACTGTCTGGGGAGGATTGAAATCAAGTCCCATTGACTCTGAGATAAGTGAGGCTGTCAGAACTGAAGCAGAGAGGGTAGGGGTGTAGATGACCGCTGGGTGAGACAGCACTTCATCGGGTTGGAGAATCTTTCCCTAAAGGGCTATTTAGCCTCCTGTGGGGTCCCTTTGATTTGGTCTTCACCCCATATCACCTGGGCTCTTATTTCCCAGCTCGGAAACATGCCTGAAAGTGGCTGACCTGAACCAGGACTCACTGTCCCTGTGGAAATGGTGATTAATCTCTTCCCTTCCTTCCTGTGCCCTTCTTCCCAGCACAGCTTGTGCTGCCCAGGGCCTCTGTACAATCCAGTAGAACCCGGATAAACAGAGGAGAGAGACTCCCAGGGACGACAGGGTGAAAGAATGCCTTGGGGTGAGTGTGAAGGACTGTAATGACATGGGGACATGGGAGCATTTGAATTTGGCTCTGTCTTGTTTCCTGCAGTGCTTCTGGCTGCAGGTGGTCCTTTCTGTTTCCATTGGCCACCTTGGGAACTCCCTGTTGAAGGCAGCTTTCTGCAGACTTTCCATCAAGCTCACTGCAGCCAGGGGTGCCGCCCAACACCCAAAGGGAGCTAAACTTCCTGTGTTATGGAAACTGGTGGAAGACACCACTCCTGATGGGTCCCCCGGGACATTCAGCTTCCTGGCCAGAGTCCTCTCTAACCTTGACATTCTCATCTCCGGCCACCACCCTCTTATGTTGTATCCACCCCATCAGTGTCCATTTCTTCGCCCTCACCAAAGAGGGCTCTCTCTGCCACTGTGTTTCAATTTTTTGTGGTCTGTTTCCTACTCTGATGACGTGTCCTTTCCTATCTAGCCACAAATCATTCAGATACTACATTGTGTTACCCAGTTAAACTTGGTTCCTGACCCGTTCTTCTCATCTTACTTCATCTTATCAGGTTATCAATCTCCCACCTAAAAAAACTTTTTTTAAAAAACACAGTTCTATTTATTATTCAGCAAACAGCAGGAGGGCAAGGGGAAGGGCCCAGTTTATCGCAGTGGGTTTCCATTTGTTTCCCCAACCTGGAGGGCTAAGAGGCTCTTGGCTGTAGAAGAACATGAACCCAACTGCTGACCCTTGGGCAAAACAAATGACCCTGGCCTAAGTACCAACTCATGAACCCAACCCCAGGCCTATCTCACTAGGGCCACTGAGGCCTCTTGGAGCCAGGCTGGCTAGGGTCTGGGGTTCTGATTCCAGGTTGTGGGCAGGTGGACTTAGATCTCAAGCTCCAGGCCAAGCCAAAGGCCAGCCTTCAGGTCCATAGCCTGAATGTTTCACAAACAAGCCACTGGGGCTATCTGGTATACTAACGCTGCCATTTATGTGCCAGAGGAGTGGAGAGGTTAGGGCAGTACAGTTCATCCTGGCTCCTCCAGGCTATTCACCTACTCTGGCTTCTGGAAAATGCCCCTAGAAAAGCAACCTTTAGTTCCTGTCAGGTGGGGCAGGCTTAGAGAGCAAACTAGCTTAAAGTATAGAAAAATTCATCTCTGCTTTAGATAATCTAGTCTATAATACTGCACATCCATCATTTCACTTGTGTTTTAGGATGTTTTACAAGTTTGGGTTGAAAACTGGGCATGATGTACTGAGTAAAAGGAGCTGAATTAGGATTCATGTTGATCTGGCCAGGCATTAGGCTGTGTTTACTGTTTGCTGTAGCTGTGAGAGGCTCCTTGTCCACTGACATCCTTATTTTTGTCTCCTTCATTGTCCCTGAGTTTCCCTAGAGACTTCTTAACTCTTTCCTGAGACACACAGTTCTTTCCGTGTGTCCCCTATCACACAGGAGCCCTGTGATGCGAGGGGGTAGGGGTGGGGTGGGTGAGGGGAGGGAGGGAGCGCTCTGTGCTCCTATGATTAGGTCTCAGTCTTTAGTGAGCCTGTGCTGACCTTCGCCAATGCTTCTCAGTTTCATTTTGTTTTTCTCTGTTAGCAGAGACAGGAAGGCTTAGAGGGGACTGGATTTGAATATTTTCCATCTCCAGGCTCTGGTAAAATCCCAGTAGGTTAGGGTCTAGTAAAAGTCTTAAAGGCAGTGCTTTGTACAACAACATGTTCTGGGCATAAATAAAAACAGCCATTTTCCCTTCCTGCTGGAAGCACTAGGGAATTTTTTTCTGATCTTCACTGTGAAAAGTTAGTGGGGCTCCTGGACATATCATTTATAAAAGGTGATGATCTCTAACTCTCAGACTTGTTCACACTGAGTCTCCAGCAATTTGTTAGTTATATTTAGGTTTCCCTACCTGAGTTCTGGTTCCCTCTAAGGTTTCTGCCCTTGGATTTCTGTTCCAAAACATTATGATTTTCTGTATCTGTTTGTTGGTCTCTTCAGTTTGGGGGGGCAGGTGTTTGGCCTGTGACCTCAGTTCTTTGGGGAGATAAGGGTTACTAGTCTGCAGTTTGCTCATCTTTTTTTGTGTGTTGGAGATGGGAGAGACAACTCCCAAGTTCCTTACATTCTGGACTAGAAACTAGAAGTATTCTCATTTAATCTGATTTTTTTCAGTTGAAGTTCAGAGATGTTTGGTCACCCACCCGTTAGGTAGAAAAGCCATGCCTGGAGAACTCAGGGGATGTGATTCATGTCGGTGATCTTTCTCATATACCAGATGCTCACCGAAGGTGAGGCAGTGGCTTAAGATACCTCAGATGCTGGCCCTGAGGAAGTCATTACTGGATCCCAATCTTTGCTTCTCTCCGCAATCAGGATTTCCATCCTCCAGGGGATAGTACAAGCCCTGTCGCAGGTGGCAAGGCAGAAGCCTCCAGGAGAGATGCCTCAGTCTCCTTCTGCTTCCAGCACTGGATTTCCCTTCCCTATCCTGATTGTCACCCATGTAGATAAACACAAGCAGGAAAGCTGTTGACTGAATAATGGTGGAGTGCTAAGAACATATTTGACCAGAAAACCTTTTCAGATGCATTCTGTCATCTTCAGGGCTACCAGTGTGGTGCCAATCTAGGCTCCATGATTAGTCGTGTATAGGGTTGAGTTTCTGAGACTAAAATGCTAATCACAGAGCCGTAGCAAGTATGTCAGCTCATCCTTCAGGAGTCCTGCTGTCTGCTAGGACACTTGCATACAAGACATGGATGCTTGTAGATTCATTGAGCACCGAGGCAGTGGGGGAGCCTATACAGCAAGCCTGCCTCACACTCTGTGCATGAATGTTCTGATTCTCTGGTGGTGGAGAGCATGGCTGAGTCCCATAATCCCGCCTCTCGGACCCATAGTTACTCCCTCTGTGTCCAGAGTTGTCTAAGGGGCTTCTGTTCCTGGAGGCAGTCTTCATGGCAGGCTTTCATTCTCAGAACTGCTCCAGATTCTTCCCATTTAGGACAGGGTTCTCCTTTCGGGACAGGAGTTCTAGCCTTTGAGGACTTTTATCTAGAAATTCCATTAACCCTGAGCACCTAGACGGAAACTTGTTGTTTTCTCACAGACACGGGAACAGGTCTGGCTTTGTTGAGGGATCCCAGTGGGCAGTTGAAGGGGCTTGTAGCCCCTGCCTCCCTGCCTTTCCCCTGAGCCTCAGGCTCTTGTTTCTTCCTTCCATTGGAGGGGCTTAGCAGCGTGCTGATTATCTTCACTGTAGGATGAAGTTTGGACTGTCGATGCCAGAAGGTGGTAATTTCCCTTGGTAGAGCTTCTTGTTAGCCCTCTTGTATCAGTTCAAGTAATTTGCTTGTGGTTGTCATGGGGTAAGTTGCCAAGCTATTTATTGCTGTGCCCTAGTCCCTGTCTGAATAGACTTTCAAAGAAAGGAAAAGGTAAATTCACTTGCTTTTCTAGGCAAGTCTAGACTTCTGATCCTGAAAGTGGCATATTAGTAATACGATACTGTGTACCAAATCATCTCAGATCTTAGTAAGTCTTAAAACAAGCACCATTTCTGACCTCACAGTTTCTGTCAGTCAGGAGTCAGCCACGTAGCTGGCTTAGGATCCCTCTTGACACTGCACTCCAGGCTTTGGCCAGGGTTGTAGTCATCTCAAGGCGAATCCTGGGGAGAATCCATCTGCTTCCAAATTCATTCACGTGGCTTTTGGCAAGGCTTGAGTTCTCTCTGGCCCTGGTCCTAGATATTAGTTCCTTGCCACGTGGGATCCTCTTTGGGGAAGTTGATAGTTTGGCCTCTGGCTTCTCTCAAAGTACTGAGGGAGAGTAAGATCAAACAAGACCAGACGATCCTGTTGCTTTATAAGCTCATTTTGGAGGCGTCATTCTATAACTTCTGCTGTATTCTGTTTGTCAGGAGTGAGTCACTACGTCTAGCCGACACTTAAGGGGAGAGGATTACACAGGGGTGTGGGTACCACGGGGAGTCCTCTTGGAGGCTGCCTACCACCAGTTGTTAATTTCTTTGTGTGTTTCCCTGCCCAGATCAGAAGTTACAGGGCATCTGTTATAGAATGTGATCCAGGCTCTTGTGTGGGAGGTGAATTTAGCCGGGTGTTCCTCAGCAGGCAGAGATGACCTGGAGATGGAGTCACTGGGTTGAAAGAGAGGGAATTGCCCAAGATTAGCAGTGGCTCCAGGGGCTTGAGGAAAAGTGGGCAGAGGAATCTACAAGCATCAGTGTCTTGTATGCAAGTGTCCTAGCAGCCAGTAGGACTCCTGATGGATGAGCTGACATACTTGCTACAGCTCTGGGATCGGCACTTCAGTCTCAGGAGCTGCGTGAGATTTGCTTAATCCCCTAGAAGACAAAGAGGTTGTGGAGCCACCTGCCTGTGTGTAGAATGCATGGTCTTGGATAACAAACATCTGGTAGCAACCATGGTATACCAAAGACCAAATAGTCTTTCCTAGGTAATTTTTTGACAGATTGTAACACTCAAGAGTTAAAGAACACCCAGTAATGACTGATATTGGGAGGGTTCATGTTGTAGTAATGAACAGTACTAGATAGAATTTAGGAAAAGTTATGTGATATTTCTTTTGCTTTAACATTTGTAAAAGTATATTATATTTGGGTTTATTATGTATTTAATCTTGACAACTCTTTGTACGTGTTGTTTATTCTTTTGCTAGAAGGGAAATTGAAGCACAGAGAAGTGAATATGAATATATATTTAGGGGGCTAGCATAGAAGGAGAAGCCNTGTGATATTTCTTTTGCTTTAACATTTGTAAAAGTATATTATATTTGGGTTTATTATGTATTTAATCTTGACAACTCTTTGTACGTGTTGTTTATTCTTTTGCTAGAAGGGAAATTGAAGCACAGAGAAGTGAATATGAATATATATTTAGGGGGCTAGCATAGAAGGAGAAGCCAGGACTGGAGAACTCTATTGTGAGGAATCCATTTACTTGGCTTAAACTAACCAAAGAATGGAAGTATATTGACTATAACTGAGAAGTCTGGGATTAGGGCTGTAGTTGGGCAGTAGGTATGCAGGGTGCAATTCAAGTCATCAAGATGCCATTGTCCTCTCTTGTCTGTCTCCATCCTCATGTACTTCTGCCTTTCAGGCTTTATGTAATACCAGGACACCTGGCAGCAGGTTCAGACCATAAACCTTCCAGGATCAAGTGCCCCTGAAAATGCAGTGGCTTCTACAAAAGTCCCAGCCAAGTCTGAGTATGTCTTTCAGCCTCCAGCTGGGGGACACATTTGTGTCTGCATCTCTCACTGAGAGAATGCAGTGCTCCTTTTGACTTGGCCTGGGGCACATGCCCGTCTTGGACAATGCGTTTGTGGAGGGATGGTTCGTTCTGTACATCAACCGAGACTGAGCAATGGAAGTCATTTCTCCAGAAATGAGCATCATTCAGTAGAGATACAATTGACTTCTTCCAGTAGAAATGATAACTCCAAACATGGCATTTTGTTGTGTCATTGGATAGTAACTGATTAAAAATCTATTAGAAAATAAATTTGGTCATTCCTGATATGTTATATACATTCATTTTAGTTCAGTCACTCAGTCATGTCTGACTTTTTGTGACCCCATGAACTGCAGCATGCCAGGCCTCCCTGTCCATCACCAACTTCTGGAGCCTACCCAAACCCATGTCCATCAAGTCGATGACGCCATCCAACTGTCTCATCCTCTGTCATCCCCTTCTCCTCCTGCCTTCAATCTTTCCCANGTCAAAGGCTTTGGCATAGTCAATAAAGCAGAAATAGATGTTTTTCTGGAACTCTCTTGCTTTTTCTTGCTATATACATTACTGTTTTTTAATCCTTTTAGTCTGCCTTAACATCTTATTTAATAATTAATGTAATTAATTAATGAGTTGAATAAATCTTTGGCACCTATTCACTTTATAGTTCTGTGAAAGTCAAGTTTTTAACTTTAAAATATTATATTTTAACAAGTAGGAGGAGACTACTTTGTTATTTTTATTTATGATTTTCATTTTTCTTTAAAAACCATCTGGGTATTATATCCTCATGAGAGTTGTAGCTTTAAATCTGTCTGACTTTTTAAACAACTTGCCATCGAGGTGAGTCAGACTTGTGAGTGGATACCCCAGCCTCCGGCCAAGCTGCCCTGGCAGATGCTATGTGGAACAAGGATAAGCCATCCCTACAAAGTCCTGCCCAATTTGTAGATTAATGAGCAAAGTGAGTAAATTATTGTTTTGAAATCATTTGTAATATAAAATAAATGATACAGGGGACATTCCTTTAAACATACCTTTACTGAAATTTTTACAACAAACAGCTGTTACTTTTTGTTTTTAATTTTGGGGGGAAGATTAAAATTAAAAGTATAGCAGGAGTTTCTGTTTGTGCTTCCATTACTTATATCCTTATGTGAGATCTAATTTCCACGTCATCTAGGGGTCAAAAGGCATTTCTTNACATTCCTTTAAACATACCTTTACTGAAATTTTTACAACAAACAGCTGTTACTTTTTGTTTTTAATTTTGGGGGGAAGATTAAAATTAAAAGTATAGCAGGAGTTTCTGTTTGTGCTTCCATTACTTATATCCTTATGTGAGATCTAATTTCCACGTCATCTAGGGGTCAAAAGGCATTTCTTCATCAAAGACTGTTATGCCAGTAACTCTTGACCTCTTAGATCTTCTCACACTGGAGAGAAAAAAAAAAGGAAAGATGGAAGCCACATACAGATTATAAAGAAAGTAAATATTAATACTATCAAGTGCTGTGGGCTTCTCTGGTGGCTCAGATGGTAAAAAATCCTCCTACCTTGTGGGACACCTGGGTTCAGTCCCTGGGTTGAGAAGAGCCCCTGGAGGAGGGCGTGGCAACTCACTCCAGTATTCTTGCCTGGAGAATCCCCATAGACAGAGGAGCCTGGCGGGCTACAGTCAATGGGGTCACGAAGATTTGGACATGACTGAGCGACTAAGCACAGCACATCAAGGGCTGAGCCTGTGGGTCCCTTTCTTTCCTGCTTGAGGGATGCTTCTTTACTCTCACCACATTCTCTAAACTTTGGGCCAGTGGGTAGACCCTTGGCTCCTGTTCTTGGTTTGGAGAAAGTCTTTTCCTGCATAATATTTTTCATTTATGAGGCATCTCTACTTATTTAAGGTAGAGACTGGGAGTGAGGCTTCTTTTTCTTCTGAACCCATTGGTCATTCCAGCATTCCTCAGGAGTGACTTGAGAGTGTCAACATTCCTCGTGACCTTAGAGAGAGCTGCATTTTCAGAAGGCTGGCCTTTGGTGTCTCCAACTTTCTCATGAGCTTGAAGGCTTCTCCGCATCTCTTAGTATGAGACAGAAGTGGGCCAGATCAGTCCTTAAGTATATCCTTTCTTTATTCTTCATGACTGTCAATCCATTGAATTAATATATCTGCAAACCAAACTCCAGGTCATTCTGTCCATAACATTATTAACTAGTCAACCAGAAAAACAAGAAGTTCACAGCTTTTTGAGATGGACTTGCATTCTATCACAGTATTGCATTCTTTCCATTCTATATTTAATGGATTGTTCTGTGCCCTGTATAGCCTGGGAGGAGGGATAGGCGCAGGGAGAGAAAGAGGCTTGTAGTCAGGATTTTTAGGCTTTATCAGAGGGCAAAGAAGCATAGCTTGTTGAACTTATGAGTCTGATCTACAATCCAGAGACATATACATGCCTTCAAGAGCTGGGAGCCCCATCATGGCCTGCTCCTTTCTGAGAACCTCAGGGACAAAATGTGGGGGTAGATAGTAAGGCAACTGACTGAATTTATTGCTGAAGCATCTCTTGATTTGATCCTTACAGCCACAGGAATAGTGTTTGAGTGTCTTCAGGGCAGTGTGGCCTAGGACAGGTTATTAAATGCCAAGTGTTTTAAGAAAAATTCTCAGATTTTAAAACCAGAACACTATCTCTTGCAAATCAGTAGGTAGAAAAATAAGTATCTCAACTTAAAAAAATGGGTAAAGGATATAAACAGTCAATCCACAGAAGGGGAAATAACAGGAGATATATATATACACACATATATATAAAGGAGTTCAGTTTTACTAGTTTCAAGAAAATGTAATTAAAAACAATGGTATCAAAAAAGAAAAAAAAAAAAAATAATGGTAACTTTTTCTTGCTTTCAGAATGGTCAAAATTAAAAACATATCAAAGCCTAATATCAACAAGTATTGACAAAGATTTTTTTTCCTTGACTAGATTCTAGCCAGGCTCCTCTGAGCCCTCTTCTTGACTGGCTTTCAACCCTGGCCTATGAAAACTGCAAATTATCAACACAAATGGTTTTGTCAACCCTTCTGCCCCCACATTAAAAGACTTCAGCACTGACACAATTTCTAACTGCTCCAGGTCACATCCCTAGGATGACCCAATTCAGTTCAGTTGCTCAGTCATGTCCAAGTCTAGCACGCCAGGCCTCCCTGTCCATCACCAACTCCCGGAGTTCACTCAGATTCATGTCCATCCAGTCAGTGATGCCATCCAGCCATCTCATCCTCGGTCGTCCCCTTCTCCTCCTGCCCCCAATCCCTCCCAGCATCAGAGTCTTTTCCAATGAGTCAACTCTTCACCTGAGGTGGCCAAAGTACTGGAGTTTCAGCTTTAGCATCATTCCTTCCAAAGAAATCCCAGGGCTAATCTCCTTCAGAATGGACTGGTTGGATCTCCTTGCAGTCCAAGGGACTCTCAAGAGTCTTCTCCAACACCACACTTCAAAAGCATCAATTCTTTGGCGCTCAGCCTTCTTCACAGTCCAACTCTCACATCCATACATGACTATTGGAAAACCATAGCCTTGACTAGAGGGACCTTTGTTGGCAAAGTAATGTCTCTGCTTTTGAATATGCTGTCTAGGTTGGTCATAACCTTTCTTCCAAGGAGTAAACATCTTTTAATTTCATGGCTGCAGTCACCATCTGCAGTGATTTTGGAGCCGAGAAAAATAAAGTCTGACATTGTTTCTACTGTTTCCCCATCTATTTCCCATGAAGTGATGGGACTGGATGCCATGATCTTTTTTTTCTGAATGTTGAGCTTTAAGCCAACTTTTTCACTCTCCTCTTTCACTTTCATCAAGAGGCTTTTTAGTTCCTCTTTGCTTTCTGCCATAAGGGTGGTGTCATCTGCAAGGATGATCCAAGTTCCTCTTAAATTGCCTGCCTGAGTAAAGTCAAGGCTGTCAAAAGAGTTTTCTGTTGGTTCTAGCCAACACCTGACTCTTGACCCCTGAACTCCCTTTCTTGGAGCATTTAGTAAAAAGGCCTTAAAACTGTGAATCTTTCCTCTGTCCCTTTGAGATATATCCTATCCCCTACAATTCAAGAGTGTCTTTCTAAAGGACCTGAAAGCCATTCCACTAAAATGCATTCATCAGGAAGGCTGGAGCCTGTTTCCCAGGCTCTGTGATGGGGGTGACTCCTCATTTCAGTAACTGCCAGCTGGCAAACAGAGCTGTCATAATCAACACCGACACTGACCCACTCTGTGATTTCCCACTTCCCTTGCTCTGCTGAGCCCCAGTTCACCTTCCTCTCTTCCCCTTCATTTTCTCTTCACAACTCCCGGTTCCCTCTGTACCGATCAAAGCTGATTTCAGTTTACACCGAACCTTCTTCCCCATTGCAATAACATATTACTTGTTAAAATCTGTCCTTAGCCATTTTAACTAATATCTAGTTCTGTTAATGTCTGCCAGCATGTGGAGAAATGCAGTGTCTCACACAGTGACAGTCTAAAGTAATGTAATTATTCCTTAGGTGGTTTAGCAGTGTTTGTCAACAATTTAAATTTTTTTCAGCTGAGGTATACTACTTCTAGGAAATTATCAGAAAGAATTTTGGACATGGAGAGATAATCAGAACACAAATTCTGCCTCTCTTTCTCTCTACATACATAAAAAATTTATGGTGATATATATGGAAAGATTTTTCAGATAAATGCATTATAATGTATTAATAAACAGTGATGTGACTGAATGGTAAGACTGGTTGATTTACTTTCTATATTGTTTATTTTTCAATAAGCATGTATCTTTCCTGAAACAGAAAATGAAGCTATTTTATTTTGTATGTTAAGAAAATCAATTAGAAGAAGAGGTATCAGTGACCAGCATCAGGAAAATTCAAATATGCAAGGGCCATTGGTCTGTGTTTTTGTTCCAGTGCTGATTCACCAGCTGTGTGATCTTGAGTATGTCACATAAACATCAAGTTCCTACCAGAATGTTAATTTGTGCTTGTGTTCCGGTGGTAATACCAGGAGAGATTGTTTTCCTTTCCTCTTCTTCTGTGTTTTCCAATTTTTAGAAAATGATCATGAATTACTTTTAATGATGGCAAACAACCAATATGAAACTATACAAAATTCGTTCATTCTAAGAAAATGGTGCTAACCAGTATGGATGTTTGGAAATTATTATTCTGGTGAGGAAATAATTTTAAACAAAATGTACAGGTGTTTTTATTTATTTATTTAGCTGCACCAGGGCTTCACTGTGGCATAAAGGACCTTTTAGTTGTAGCATGCGCACNAAATGAAGCTATTTTATTTTGTATGTTAAGAAAATCAATTAGAAGAAGAGGTATCAGTGACCAGCATCAGGAAAATTCAAATATGCAAGGGCCATTGGTCTGTGTTTTTGTTCCAGTGCTGATTCACCAGCTGTGTGATCTTGAGTATGTCACATAAACATCAAGTTCCTACCAGAATGTTAATTTGTGCTTGTGTTCCGGTGGTAATACCAGGAGAGATTGTTTTCCTTTCCTCTTCTTCTGTGTTTTCCAATTTTTAGAAAATGATCATGAATTACTTTTAATGATGGCAAACAACCAATATGAAACTATACAAAATTCGTTCATTCTAAGAAAATGGTGCTAACCAGTATGGATGTTTGGAAATTATTATTCTGGTGAGGAAATAATTTTAAACAAAATGTACAGGTGTTTTTATTTATTTATTTAGCTGCACCAGGGCTTCACTGTGGCATAAAGGACCTTTTAGTTGTAGCATGCGCACTCTTAAGTTGTGGGACGTGAGATCTAGTTCCTTCCCTGACCAGGGATGGATGGATGCCAAAGACGAATAACATGAATCCAACAGGGAAACCCAAATCAGGACCCTCTGCTTTGGGAGCAAGGAGTCTTAACCAATGGGCCACCAGGGAAGTCCCCACAGATGTTTTTTATATTGGAAATTCCTCCTCTATTGAGTTTTCAAATAGGAAAGCCTTTTTATGAGTCTCTTTGCTCAAAAAAAGTACTTTTTTTCCTTTCACAGTTAATAAGTATTGGGGAGCTGCTGTGAGTGGATGTCACTATCTTGTTGTTCAGTATGATATAAATTCATGGAATCTTATTTTATTCAACAGATTATAATCTATTAGCATGATTATTTATTTTGATCCTCAAACTGTCCCAAATCTGACCAGTGGGAGCCCCTTCAAGCTCTGTATTTTTTGATACATCCCCATCAAAAGCCGTATAGACAGAATCTTCTTCAAGTGTTCAAATGAATATCACCAGGGTACAATGAGAAAAATACAAACCAGTTCTGAGTTATAAATGCCAAAGAAGATGAATAACCTGAATCCAACAAAGAATCCCAAATGAAGACACATTCTACAGAATACTGTGAGAGATCTTAAGTGTCAGTGTTTTTCAAAACCAGTCTTTCCAGTCAAAGAAAGACTAAAGAATTGTTTTAGATTAAAGGAAACTGGAGAGATGTGACAACTAAATATCACATGAGGTACTGAACTGGTGTCGAGACCAGCTCGACAAGCAGGGTTTACAAAAGTGTGATATGGCGAGAGAATGAGAAAAGATACACAAGAATTCAGAAAAGCGAGGATCAGGGGACCAACAGTGCTCCAAGGTGAAGGTGCTGAAACTGAATCCAAGCCAGCTTTATTATACTTTCAGCCACGAATGAAAGAATATGCAGGGAGTTAAACTATAACTCATGTGGACTTCAGGGGCAAAGAACAAAATGATCATTAACCATTGAATAATTAGGAAACTAATCAATAGCAAATCAGTAACTAAGACTAATATTCTTATCTATAGATTTTCCACCAGATAAGTAAAACATGTGACTCTGAGACACCAGTTGAGAAACAGTCTGGGGTCGGTTTTCCAACCCCAGGATCATATCTTGTTTTCAGGATTATGAACTGTTCCCTCTGGACTTGTTCCAAGAGTCTCATACCTTAAGTGTGTGTGTGTGTGAAATTGCTCAATCGTGTCCAACTCTTTGCGACCCCACAGACTGTAGCCTACCAGGCTCCTCTGTCCATGGGGTTTTCCAGGCAATAGTACTGGAGTGGATTGCCATTTCCTTCTCCAAGAGATCTTCCCAACCGAGGGATCAAACTCAGGTCTCCCACATTGTAGACAGATACTTTACCCTAGCTTCCAGTTTATCAGTAATTATAAATTTCTTTTGTGGCCCTTGCTGAGGCCTGCTTTTCTTTTATTCTTCCTGTCTCCTACGGACTGGATCCTTTTACTTTAAAGGATAAATTTGAACAGGTGAAACTTGAATGGCATCTGTGGACTAGATGGTTAGTAATGTTTCAGTGTTAATTCCCTGGCTTTGATAGGCGTGTTAGGTTATGAGAAGAATGCCCTTGATAGCAGGAAGTACACTGAACATCTAGAGGCGAGGAGGCATTATGCAGACAACTTATTCTCAAATATGTCAGGAAAAGTAATTTTTTCCCCCTGTTCTTGCAAGTTTGAGATTGTTTCCAAATAAAACGTAAAAAGCAGAAGCAAACTGAGCAAAAATAAGAGACGGAAAAGTTGCAAGGAGCTTGAGGAAGGCAGAAGTGGCATAAAATGGCTATTTCTGAGAGAAGAGGAAGAGGATTAAAGAGAGTTAGAGTATTTGAGAAAGGAGGTGGGGGAGGAAACAAGAGGCTAACGCGGCGGACAGAAAGTAAAGGTGGGGTTGGCACTGGTTTCGGAGGAGTTGGCAAGTTAACAGACAACAGATTGAGTGAGTGCGAAGATGAAGAACAGGGTGGGGGAAAACTAATATTGGTTGAATGTCTTCTATTATTATTAGGCTGGACATTAGCTCTTACATAAGTTTGTCAGATAAGAGTTTCATCCACATTTTAAAAATGAATAAACTAAGGTTCAAAGAACTTGAGGAGTCCAAAATAATATAACTGGTAACAGAAGCAGGATTTAAATCCCAGTATGTGTAGTTTCAGTGAGAATGGCATAGGAGAGGAATGGTCCGAACAGGTCATAAAGGAGGAAGAATTTTTTTCCCCAGAGAATGGAGGGAGCCCAGAGACTGAGTGAGAAAATGATGGTGGGGGTTTAGAGGTTGGGATTGAAACTGGATCTTGAATAATTTGGAAAGATGTGCTAGTTGAAGTCACTGGGGGAAGGGTAGACCCATAAAGAAGAGAAACATTGAGAAACACCATCATTTACAGGTGAGGAGCACAAAGAGGAGTTTGCAGAAGGCTAAGGGGGCGTGATAGGATGGCGTCAGAGAAGGCACCCGATGGTCCCAGCTTCCCAGGATTACACATCCTGTGTAACCCTCTCCCCTTGGGTGGGGCTGGATCTAGTGACTTGCTTCTAATCAATGGAATGCAGCAAAACTGGCCGGATGTCACTTCTGTGATAAGGTTATAAAAATGGCACCCTCCCTCTTGTTAGCAAAGTCTCTCTTCTTGTTGTCAGGGAAACAAGGTGCCATGTTGCAGAGGTCCGTGAGGCAGAGAACTGAGGGTAGCCTCCATCTAACAAACAGCCAACAAGGAATGAGGCCCTCAGTTCAACAACCTTCCAAAAACTGAATCTTGCCAACAGCCATGTGAATGAGCTTGGCAGATTCTTTCCCCGCTGAACACGAGAGGGAGCCATGTCAGGAATGACCTTTGTCACCATCTTGATGACGTCAGTCTTGTGAGAAACCTTGAGCCAACACTGTGGTTGCCAGCCTGTGAGATGCCTTAAAGTATAGGACCTAGCTAAGATGTATCAGGATTTCCACTTTTTTAAAAACATAATAAATGTGTGACGTTCAGGCTGCTAAGTCTTGGCATACACAATTGATTTTCATTATTTAAGAATTCCCATAATTGAAAATTCTCCTATTCACTAAAATTTATTTTAACCCCAAATCCATGTTAATCTTGTTTTCGTGATCATTTACAGACCCAGAAAGGTGAAAGTTGACTTATCTGATGCACATGTTCCCAGATGAGGTTGAACAAAGCAAAGCTGGTTCCAGTTCTCACACTGTACACACACAACTTTTTCATGGTCTATTTAGTGTAATGTTTTTGGAATTTTGTGATTTTTCTTGCTAGTTTTACTGTTTAGTCTCCAAGCATAGAGCTGAAGTGCTGTCTAATGTTCCTAAGTGCAAGGAAATGTGCCTTATACAGAAAATTCATGTAATAGATGATCTTCATTCAGGCGTGAGTTATATTCAGGATTTGGCTGTGAATTCAATGTGGCGGCGAGTTCAATGTTAATGTGACTCAACAAGATATCATTAAAGAAAGCATATGTAAATAGAAGCACATATAAAATAAGATTAGTTATTGATCAATTGATGAAAATGTGACCAGAGGCTCACAGGAACCTAACCCTCTTTTCCTGTAGGAGCGGTGGTTCAGTATGCACTGATTTAATGTTCTCATTGCCTTAATAGGATGTAACTTCCTCAGACAATGAGAATTCACTGTAATTTGTTAAGTACCAATAGATAACAAATATGGGGAGAGAAAGGACAATTCAGTTCACCAATCTTTGGGAGAAGAGTTTCACAAGGAGGGCATGGTTGAGCCTCAAGGCTGTAGGTGTCTCACTGAGGGTAAGACAAGAGTTAGTAGATGGTGATTATTGGTGTCTGTCACCTGAGTATCACTAAAATGGCTATTGAAAAGAAATAATTTTGCTTGAGTAAAGAGAATTGTTTTGAATGGATGTGAATGAAACTCTAGGAAAATTAGCTTCACAGAGCAAGCTCCTTGCTTTATAAAGCCTACAACTGTGAGAGGATTGATGTGTAAGAAGGCACCAGTTTAGGGGAGCCCAGGACAGGCTTCTGGCAGCGGCAGAGCACTGATGTTGCCAATGCAGAGAAGTGTTAAAACCACAGGAGAAGCGGTAGAAGGGAACAGCCCCTTGACGTCCCAAGGCACCTTAACAAGACTTTTCTATGATCTATGTCCAAAAGTTTAAGGCATTTTCATTTTATCTACGTTAACTTCAGCCAATTAAAAAGCTTATTATTTATTTTGATTTTTAATTAGACTCCTAGCTTCATTCTGGGTCCCCACTCCTACCCTTACCCCTGTACTCACTCTAATGAGCATGCCAAGCCATCAACTATGCATGGACTTTGTAGAATACTGTGTGTATGTGGGGGGAGGGGTGGTAAGAATTACATAAGTGACACTTGGCTATAAACACTGAGTTCTTATTTTTCCACTCTACCCCATGATTGAAGTGTTGCTCTCTCAGTGTACAATTTGTTGCTTCTAGTAGCTGTGTCAATACTATAGTGTGTCTCCTCCACATTTCACCCATCCTTTCTCCTAGTGCTGGATACCTAACCTGCCTCCCAGCCTCCCATTCCCACAACCATAGTTTGTGATGGGAGCAGAATGAATGTAACCGTCCACCTTGTAATGTCATGCCCTTCATTTGCCTGTAATTTCCTCTCAGTCTTCTCTTGTCCTTCTTCTTTTAGGTAGGTAGAGGTCAGTATCCACCAGCATTAAATCCTAGATCATGAAGACACAAAGTGTCTCACTGTTTGTAAAGCAACTTCTCATTTGGTTATTCCAACAACTTTCTGAGAGGCAGAGCCACACATTTGTTTATTAGGTTAAAAAAAAAAAATCTCAGTGGTAATTCCCAGTGCTGTTTGATGGTTGTGAAAGTAAAAATTAAATAATCTAAATTTAAAATGGTATTTAATGCATTTTATTTAAAAAATAAACCTCTGCTCTGGAAAGATAAGGGACAGAGAAAGGAAAAGTTGACAAAATCAAGTAGCCATGAAACTGAGAGATGCTTCCAAAGTGAGAAATTTCTTTCTCAGGAAGCAAACAACACATTTTGAAAAAGTATAGCTGTTTGAGGCATGGAAAACAAAAGTGAAAAGAGAATAAAGTTTGGGTGACAAGAATGCCAAAATTTATACTGTTCTCAAGGATTGAGGCCCCAGCTAGACTGACATCCAGATAAGACCTCCTGCAAAGTGAAGCTGGAAATAGATTCTTACTGACTCAGAGAAAGAATGCCATCACTTGTGGAATCATTTTTTTTTTTTAATTTCTGAATTATACAGAGAGGCTATATATATATATATATATGACTATGTATATAGTGTTGTTACATATTTTTATATTATCAATTCACACTATTTAGGTAGAATTTATTTACTAAAACAAAGGTCCAATAGATACTTTATTCTGAGCAATCCAATACATTGTAGAAAAAAACCTTTAAACATATAAAAGATTCATTTGTGCACATCTAAATATTTCTAAGGGAACAAACTACAGAGGCATTATGATTAATTAGATGAGAGTTGCAAAATCAGTACCATAACTGAATACTTAAAACAAGACCTTAATAACACAAAGGCCTGGAGTAGTGACTTCCTCACATATGTCAGTATTTTGTCTTAGAAGATAACCCCATAAAACATTGTATGGCTTCAACAGGAACTTCCGGGTTTTCTTCCACCCTCAGCTGTTGCCCTCAGACTGACTTTCTTACTCCTTGACAATATCTTCTGTGCAGATTTTTGTTCTTTCTCTTAATCAAGGAGCTAAGTGAATAGCAGTTGACACTTTGGGAAAACAATACTTTTGCCCCAATGACCCTTTGGTTCCCTTAACAACAAATCTACAGGAAAAGTGCAAACAGTTCCCAGAAGTCAGAACCAAAGCAAGAATGCTCAGAATGCAAAAGCTAGATAGCCAATGGTGTGAATGTTTATATCTGTCTACCTATTTGCTGAGGGGTTATTTTTTTCAGAATTCTTCTAGGCTTCTATTCACTTGGTTTGAATTTACATGGTAGCTTTTCTCTAGCACATGCAATTAAATTTTCTTTTTAAGATAATAAAATAGCAGATGCCTACCTATCAGAATGGTTATGCAGCCCATTGAACAATCCAAACAAAATCATTGATTGGGAAAGACACTTATAATTTCCACATAGGAAGATAAAACTCCAAACAGAATACCACCTGAGTAGCCTTCCATGAACAGGCTGGACAAGTTCAAAGAAAATGTAAATGCTAAGGCTGTTGTTATGTCTGGTTGACTGTCATAAGAACCTTTTATGGATAGCTCTATGTCCTCCAGTTCATACCTCTAAGCTGAACACTGAATTCTTCATTACTTCCTGTGGCGAAGGGGACCACATAATTCATCTTCCAAAATGGGACTTTACTGAGCGAGAGAGCATTATTAATAATGATGCCAGGGCAACAGTGAGCAAACTGGGTGAACAAATTGGGAAACTGGGTCATTGCGCTTATGTCCATGCTAAGTTCTGGGAAAGGTACAATTTGGGCCGCCAAAGGTGGAGGTGGGCTGTGGAAGAAGATGTGCCCCAGGGTTTTTCTATCAGACAAGCCAGATGTTATGAGGGTGGAGAGCCAGAAGAATGATCTAGTAGGATGCCAAGTTGAAAGGGATTAAGAAGGGGACATAGTAACTATGGAGGAGAGAGAGCCGACCTGTGTATATGAGAGCATGTCTGCCAGATAGGTGCGGGACAGACATGAAGCAGATGAAGGCAGTGAAATTCAGAAACCTGTGCAAAGATGTCTACTTGAAAGCTCATGATACCCAGGGCTCGACATGTCCCCGAAAGCTCTCCCGGAGATAGTTATCACTCTCAGACTGTGGTGGAACTCTGGTCTCCACTACAGTTTAATTTTGAAGAGCGTGTTAACAATATATGATAGTGGAGTCTGTGAATAGTTTCCAGGATAAGCACAGGACCTCAGCAACACCTCTGAACAGCCAAGCCTTCTAAGCAGGCTTCACTTTGGGTTGTGTAAACACAACCCGAGCCATGTGTTCATGGCTAGGACTCCTTGCCTTTGTCAGCAAGCATGAGTCTTACTGATTTGTGGATGCCAAAAGTTTCTTTTTTTCAGAGTAAACTAGTTTGCAGCCTAATTTGTGTGTACTGTTAGAGAAACCAGTATCTGACTACAAATGGGAGGCCAAGGAAGGTTGCCTGGGCTGGCACAGGGCTCAGCAAACACCGTCTATAAAGAGAGCCAATGTTTTAGGCTCCATGGGCCACATGGTCTGTGGCAGTTACTCCATTCTGCTGCTGCAAGACGAAAGTAGCTGCAGAGAGTCTGTCAGCAAATTTGTATGGCCATGTTTCAATAAGACGTTATTTATGGGGACTGAAATTTGATAGTTTTCCTATGTCATGAAATAGTAAAAAAATTTTTTTCAACCCAAAGCATGAAAACCGTCCTTGAAGGCCCTGTGGAAACAGGTGGGGGTGCTCGATTTACCAACCCCTCCCTCCTCTAGAGGCCCATGAGTTCTAAACCATGCTGGTACTTTAAAAAACACATGAAGACTCTAAAGAACTATTTTGCAAGGGATAGTACATACTCATATTTAATTTTAAGCCTGTGAGTGTGTTAAAGCAGATTATGTTTTATAATGCATGTGAGAGAGAGTCAGATAACTCAATGTTACCAAAAAATGAATTTCTGAGGGGCTGCCTTCCACAGTATCCTTAGCACTTAAAGTGTGACATCTTGAACTAAGTTCATAGCTTGAATCAAAGACAGCTACCAGAAATGTGAACATTGAACCTGAAGTTTCTCAGTTTGGAAGTCTTCAACATCCACTGAAGAAATGACTTTTTTAAAAGACCAAATTCACAGAAAACACAATGCCCATTTTGATAACTAAAAGGAAATTGGCGTGAATTAGGAAACCTGGCTTCCTTTGGAAATGTTAGAATAAATGTGGACAAGAACCAAGTGGATGCTTAACTGACGTGGTGTCACGTTACGCTATCTCAAGCAAGCTTAGGGTTTGAAAGGTGGAGTTCATGTGGGGCCAACTTTCCTAGGGACTGTTGAGTCCTGTGTATTTTAAACTTGAAATGATCACCAAGGAGAAATCCACTCATAATGAACAGTGGACTGAAGTTACCTCAGTGGTCAGCAGCAGTCAACAGAGACGAAATACCACTGTACCAAAGGTTCATGAAATATTGAAATGGAAGGTCCCTACTTTCTTGCTAAGGTTCAACTAAAATCTTTGAGGCACATAACTGGCAAAATAGGAAAATACACACAATTCCATAAAACATGTTAAGAGTAAACAGATTCGCTTGCTGTTTTTCCCCTTAGAAATTTAGAATGGCAGCAGGTAGTGCAAATGGAAACAGAGTGCCCTCAGTGCTGTCTCTTCCAGGTAGGTATGTTTCAGCAGAACCACGAAGCAGAGAAGCAGCCCCTCGTCCAGATGTGGCCAACTAGGGCTTTTCTTTCAGCTTCAGATTAATACTTTGAAAAGAAAGGAAGAAAAAAAAATGAGCAACATGAAAACCTGAATAAGAAGCAGTAATGACTCAGGGAGCCTGTGCTTGTTGCTTTTTTCCCTGAGGACTTATTGAAAATAATTCATGCACGTTTCTTATACTAGACCAATCTGGTAAACACACAGTTTTCCCTGAGTTGCCAAGGCTTTCTCTAAAAGATGGAGTCTGTTTATTTCTGCCAAACTGTTTCTAGAAGCATTTTACACCTTTCAAAATGACCTAGAGGGCAAAAGACTCTTGTGCCGGCTCATTTTTAAATGGATTAAGGACTATTATTGCATTTTGGAAATCCACCTTTCGTTTCTTGTAAATGACTGTTTCTTGAGAGGCAAACAAATGATCTGCCTGATATAAGGAATATCTGACAAGTGCTAAATTATGACAGTGGTAAACAAGAAAATAATGGCAAAAAACCCTCCAGTATTTTCTTAAAAACATGTTTGTTTGTTTTTTTTCCAGGACTTCCCTGGTGGTCCAGTGGTTAAGACTCTGTGCTTCCAATGCAGGCAGCCAGGGTTCAATCTCTGGTCAGGGAACTAGATTCCACATGCTACAATTAGGACCTGGGATAGTCAAGTAAATAATAAAATCAAAGACAAAAGACTGGATACATTGAAAAAGCATATAATACATTTTTTTTCTCATTATAAAAGAAGCGCATGTTTATTTTCTTATGTCTGAAAATTACAGAAAACGATGAAGAAAAATTTTAAAGTTACTTGTTGGGCCATCATCCAAATAAAACCACTGTTGACATTTTTTCATGCATAGCACCTGTGATGCTTCCTGCCAGATAATGTGTCTTGGAGTTTTAAAAATTGTACGTTAAATTCATCAAAAGTACATTTCTAATGTGAAAAGTTATAAACTTGCTACTATATGTATGACCCTGTAAACATGAGGCTAAATTAAAGAAGCCAGTCCTAAAGCTCATGTGACTGCATTCATAGGAAAGGCCCAGAAGAGGCAGATATAGGCAGGAAGTAGGCTGGTGATTGTCAGGGACTTGGGGTGGGGGGAAATGGGAGTGACAGAGTTATTTAGAAGTGAGGAAAATGTTCTAAAATTGATTATGGTGTTGCTTGCACAACTCAGTGACAGTATTGAGCCATTGAACTGTGTAGTTTAAATGAGTAAATTTTATCTCAATAAAGCTGTTTTTAAAAAGCACAACTCAAAATCACATTGAAGTACTACCTCACACCCATGAACATGGCTATGATCTAAAAAAACAGGAAAAAAGTGCTGATGAAGATACTGAGTAAAGGAAACCCTTGTGTACCATTGTTAGGAATGTAAATTAGTGAAGCTGTTAAGGGAAATAGTATGGAAGTTCCTCAAAAAGTTAAAAATAGAACTCCTATATCACCCAGCATTCCACTTCTCTAGATATATACTTAAAATAACTGAAAACGGGGACTCAAACAGATATTTTTACACCCATGTTCATGAAAGCAATGTTCACAAAAGCTAGAAAGAGGAAGCCACCCAAATGTCCAATGATGGATAGCAAAATTTGGTGTATACCTATAATGATAGGTTGCCATTTCCTCCTCCAGGATAANAAACGGGGACTCAAACAGATATTTTTACACCCATGTTCATGAAAGCAATGTTCACAAAAGCTAGAAAGAGGAAGCCACCCAAATGTCCAATGATGGATAGCAAAATTTGGTGTATACCTATAATGATAGGTTGCCATTTCCTCCTCCAGGATAATGAATATTATTCAGCCTTTAAAAGGAAGGAAACTAGAACATAGATGAACCTTGAGGACATTATGGCAAGTGAAATAAGCCAGTTGTAAAAAGACAAATATCATGCAATTCCACTGGAGCAAATTTATAGAGATAGACAGTAGAAGGGGTGGTGTGCAGTGGGGGTGGGAGTTGTGATTTAATGGGAACAGAGTTTTAGTTTTGCAAGACTGAAAAGTTCTGGATATTGGTTGCCCAACATGAACGTTATTTAATATTACTGAATTGTACACCTGAAAATGGTTAAGATAGTACATTTTGTGTTAGCTGTATTTTTATCATATTTTAGAAAAAAAAATACTAATAAGCCAAGTGCAAGCATTACCCTGAGCCACCCATCCCTCCCCACGGGTAGAGGCCACCTTGCTCCTGAATCATCTGTCATTTCCATGACAGCACATGCTGGGTTCTGCGTGCTTCTGAAGAGTGTGTGTGCCATGTCCCTGGGTGTGAGGGACCTGCTTTCACCTCCAGACTTTTGGCTGTGACTCCACTGTCTTCACTCTCACCCTCCAACATTTTCTAAAGCCAAAGGATTTGCCTGAAAAGGGCACAGCTACCTTAATGAGATGGATTCTTATAGCCTAAGAAAAACTTGTTTTTAAAGAATGTCTCCTGAGTTTGGTGACCAAAACAAAATAATGTTTTCTTTGTCTGAGAGTCTATTTCTGTTTTGTATGTAAGTTCATTTGTATCATTTTTTTTTAGACTCCATATATAAGTGGTGTCATGCGGTATTTGTCTGACTTAGTATGATAATCTCTAGGTCAAGTGAAAAGAATCTGAACACACACACACACACACCCACACACAGAATCACTGCTAGTCACCCGACACTGACACAACATTGTAAATCAACTGTACTTCAATTAAAAAAAAAGATGAAAAAAAGGAAAGAGAAAGTCTGTTGAGTTTCCAAATATCTAGGGAATAAGCCGAAAATGTCTTTGGGCCACTTGTGTCTTTCTTCTGCCTCTTGTGAACATATCACAGTTTTCTGACACCTACCTGAGAAACTGAGTACAGCCAGTGAACACGCAGAGGAGGAAACGAAAGAAAACTGTTCTGTTTGAACTGGGTAATTTGGGAAGTATGTGCGGATTTCACTTAGATCTGCCCTTCCTCTCTCTGGAGGGAGGGAGGCCTTACATTTATATGTTGCAAAGGTTACTGTGCTTTACTTGTGGAATCTGCAGCCAATGTTCATTCTCATAGTTCTGCAAATAAAGCTAACCCATCCAGGGTACAGCAGTACCCTCAGCAATTCTACCATTTCTTAGCCCTGGGGCCTTGGCCAGGCTACCTGTCTTTTTAAAGTCTCCATTTCTATATCTGTAAAACAGAACAGCTTGCTAAGGATTCGTCTAAAATGTTTTCAACTGAACATAATGAACATACAGTACATGTCTATTATTAGTAGCAGTAATATTCGTTCAGTGGTAGAGTAAGTATTAGTGGCAGTCCAGTGTCTCTCTGAAGTGAGAAAAACATATCTCACTGCTTTATTACTCTACTTACAATAATCTTCTGTCCTTTGGGAGTTTTCAGACCCAGCCATACTGACTATTAGGAGAGGCCAGGTTGTCATGGATATTAATCTCTTTTTTATGCCCTCAGGATCTGACTTGTTTGCTTATCAACAGGGTTTTTACCATGAAGGTGTCTTCTTTTTAGCCACTCTGACCCTTCGATCTTTTTCTAATATGCTTTTCAAAAAAAACGGGTCCTTCTTATTTTGCTTCAAAAATGTATTTCCCAGCTGCAGTCATTCCCGAAAGAATATGTTAAGTTTGACTGATGATTGGAATGTTACTGCTATTTACATGGTGGTGGCTCAGTTTCTTTCATAGACCAAGAGAATATTTATTAAATCAAAATCTGGAGTACACTGTCTGAAAAGTAGAATCTGGGTCAAAATACTTGAAATCATCTTGAAAAGTTTAAAGTATACATGGTCACTTTGTTTCACCATCAAGTGAAAGTGAAGTCGCTCAGTCGTGCCCAACTCTTAGCGACCCCATGGACTGCAGCCTACCAGGCTCCTCCATCCATGGGATTCTCCAGGCAAGAATACTGGACTGTGTTGCCATTGCCTTCTCCTCATCATTAAGGCACCTCATAAAAATCTGCAAATAACAGACAATTTGGAAACACTTCATTNTAGCGACCCCATGGACTGCAGCCTACCAGGCTCCTCCATCCATGGGATTCTCCAGGCAAGAATACTGGACTGTGTTGCCATTGCCTTCTCCTCATCATTAAGGCACCTCATAAAAATCTGCAAATAACAGACAATTTGGAAACACTTCATTTTTCATATTGACTTTTTTTGTAAACCTTTTAGGGTTTAATTTATCCCTTCAGTTTTTGGTACACAAATGCTGAGAGACTGAAACTTAATAATCGAGTTTATGGAAAGAGCAAGAAGACAGTCAAAAGTGGATGCTTTTTAAGTAAATTCAGGAAACCACCTGAAGATTACAAGACAGCAGTGGTCTTGCGGAGCTAATGAAGCTAGGGACAATGCTATTAATTTAAGTCTCCTCACATAGACCCACTTCTGGACCATGTATACTTTTTAATGTAAGAATATGAAAAGTCATGTTGCAAGTTTTCGGAGATGAATGAAAAAAATAAAATCCAAACCTGAGTTTGAAGGAAATAAACATCTATATTACTTTTCAAAATAGTATGCTTTTTGGAAAAAAAAACTTACTTTTAATCAGAATTCAAACATGAAAGGAGCATTCCTACTAGGCAGATGGGTTTCACTTTCTATAACCTAATTTTCCAGTGAGACATAGTAACTTTTTGATAATTTTCTATAGGATATTTTTGGCTCCTAATATGTGTTAAATGAGGTGGTTTTTTTTTTGTTCTTTCTGTTTTACAAAGTATCAGACAACATTGTTTAATGATAAACCTGTTTTCTATAGGAAGAGTGGGAGATGGACTTAACCTTCCCTTCCCTCTCGGAGGAAATAAGAGGCCATGACAGCATCAGCACCCAGTATGTCTTATTCTTGGCTTAACTGAGCTCCTTGGAAGAGTCTTTGCCCATTTTTCAGTGTATCCATTTAATACTAGCTATAGAAGGTGTAAAATGCTTCCACTCAGAAACTAGAAGGTAAATGAAGCCTCTTCATCTGATACTAAATAAAGCCAGAAATCCAGAGCAGGAAGTCAGCAGAAAAAAAATCTTGGCTGCTCTGGCCCCTCATCTCAGATCTCATCCTCCACGCTGTGATCATGCGCCTGGTAAGAAAGAGCTTAGGAAAGAGAGGGCTGATGAAAGGGGAAGCAGGGAGAGTAATATTTTCTAAGAAATGGCAAGTAACATAAACAATTTGCAACATATCCCCTCCACCCCCATCCCCATGCCCAGCCCCGGAATGAAGCCCAACCAGAAGCGGTGTTTTGCCCTCTTCCCAGCCCAGACAGCCTAATATTCAGATGGGGAGCAAAACAGACAAGGCAGGCAGAGGAGTGGGTAAGCCCGCAGATGTAGCAGCTGTATGTAGGTCAGTGAGGGGACCTTCTGCCCACGCAGCTTGTTAGCTGTAGGTGCAGGACTCTGCTCTAGGGGGCGCTGCTTTGCTGAGAAAAGGATGATTTGCAAAAAAAAAAAAAAAACCTTTTTTTTTTAATGGACTATGGTATTTTTGTTTTGTGAAATTTTCACATGGCAGTTTGCTCGAAGCAATTGCTGTCTTCATCTCAAAAAGGTGGGACCAGTGAAACCAGAAAAGTAGCTGTGCGATTTCAAAGGTCTCCTTTACGGCCTTTGTTCTTTGTCAGTAAAGACCTTCCCTTGAGTTTTTGTGCATAAACTTCCTTATAAGGTCACCATGGCAACTCCAGAGCCAGTGCACTGGGATTTTCCAGTTTCCCTTCAGACCTCCTCCAGGGAAAATGAGGTCACAAGAGAACAAAAGATGACAATAGCGGATATATTTAAATGCGGATCTTTGCCCCTCCTGGACTCCTGTGAAGGAGGACAATGTTAAATTCTCCACAACTCTCACCCAATTAAGAGCTCCTGATTGGATGGCCAAGTTCTCTCTGAGAATATGATGGTGACCACAGCTTATTCCTTGAAACTGACGGGACAGCAGTGAACTCTTTTGTCTTAGGCGTTAATTTTGTCCTCCCTGGTTAGATCAGAGGTTGAACACCCATTCCAGCACCAAGGCCACCTGTCTCTGATTTTAAAACCACAACCACTGGGTCTGGAACTGCACTGCAGAGGCTCCAGCCCCAGCTCCAGGCCATTCTTCGAGCTGAACAGCGTTGGATTGGTCAGTTTCTCTCTCTATGCCGCTCTTTCCTTATCTGTACAACGTACTTCCTTGGCTTATTCTGAGGATAAAAATGAGATAGGGTGGGTGCAGCTTTTTACTTAGAACTTGGCACATGGTAAACACATGCTCAATTTTTATTTCTCACAGGATGAGACTAGATGGACAAGATCATTTCCAAAGTTCCATCTAGGCTCCGCTGCCTCTTGAATTTTCTAAATAAGGATGTTTTCTCTCCCACCCATCAAAATAATTTCAAATGGAAGTCCCTACTTTCACTAATTAAAATATGGATGATGTAATTCAGAAAACAGTTGGATTCTTCTTGCCCAAATGCTTTTACATCTGGCTCTAATACTCATTTTCTCCTCATTTTGGGGCTGGAAAAATAGAACACCGAGTAAAAAGTTGGGTTTTCCTTAAGACATCTAGTGGTGATCATGAATGAGATGGTGTTAAGCTGAAACATTTCTCTTTAGGTTTATAATTTCAGGCATAGAGAACGAAAGCTGAACATCTAAACGGTGTTTACCCAATCCTCAAAGTATTTTTGTCTTTCAGAGCCCAGCTATACCATACGATGAGTAGCCACATAATTGTTAATGGATGGTGAATTCTTACTCCTTCTCCATAGAAGACATTTCTGGATCATTGTAAAGGCAGCTAGTTCTGAGTGCAAGGGGAAGAAAAGGAAGCAGTAAACATTCTCTCTACTGTTACCACTTTATAAACAGGACAGATTTGAACTTTCTAAACTGGTTAGACAACAGAGGATAAGATGGTTGGATGGCATCACCAACTCCATGGACTTGAGTTTGAGCAAGTTCCAGGAGTTGGTGATGGACAGGGAAGCCTGGCGTGCTGTAGTCCATGGGGTTGCAAAGAGTCAGACCCGACTGAGTGATGGGACTGAACTGAAACTGATTAGTCTGGTCCCATTGCTACTACTGAACACATCTAATCTACAGCTGAACAGACAATGAGACTAAGCTCTGACTCTTTTACCATCAGTTTTGCCATATAGTAATTGCTCCTGATTCAGAAACATGAAGATTGAAAACTCCCAGGACCTCCATGTCTTCTCTATCCTTGTTATTTTCTTCCTGACTTTTAAATCCACCGTGTTCAGTGAACAGAATAATACAAATTTTTATTTGTAACCCACATAATATTTTATGCACAAAGGATAATCCCTCTAATTTTATTCATATATGAACCCAGTTAACTTTCAGTTTTCACAACAATGAAGATTTTCCAAGACACTAAAAGGGAAGACGCCAGTGTCAGCTTTCTTTGGTATTGTCACAAAAAATACCTCACAGCTCAGCTGTGTTCAGGTCAAACAAGCCAGTCCTGACATTAACCGAAACTGATCATGTCCAAAAAGAAACATGTAACCATAAAATAAGGAGAGTTTTATTACTGTGTATGAACATGTTTATGCTTGTTTGTGTAATATTAAGCTGCTTTGATATTCTGTGAGATTCCTCTGTTAGCAAATTTTAAATTTGCTTTATATTAATTTCCAATTATACTTAACACTTCAACTTTTTACTTTTCCCCCTCTGGTAAATATTTTATTTTCAACAAACAAAGACTATTTTAAGAGATTCTGCACTTCCCTGGTGGCTCAGATGGTAAAGAATTCGCCTATAATGCAGGAGACCTGGGTTTGATCCCTGGGTTGGGAAGATCCCCTGGAGGAGGGCATGGCAACCCACTCCAGTATTCTTGCCTGGAGAATCCCCATGGACAGGGGAGCCTGGCAGGCTACAGTCCATGGGGTCACAAAGAGTTGGACAGGACTGAGAGACTATAAGCACAGCACAGGATAGCGCTCCTTTTTATACATGAGAGCTCCTTCTGTAATATGATAATTTCACAAGCAAAGGAGGTGTGGTTATTAACGTTAGGTATTTTGCAAATGGCAGAAGGCTAGTTCCTTGAGAAAGAAAGTTTTCCCCCCTCACTCCCTACCCTTCTCACTGGTGGTGGTATTTTTATAGAAGATAGTTGGCAACTCTAGTGAACAGAGACAGGCAGGCAAGCATTGACAGTGTACTAGAAAAACCTAGTAAAGCTGAAATGGAATCAAGAAAGTGCAGGCAGTCTTTTAAACCTAGCGTTTCTGCTTTTTTTAACTTTGCATAACCCTAACCTTAACCCACTCCAGTACTCTTGCCTGGAAAATCTCATGGACGGAGGAGCCTGGCAGGCTGCAGTCCATGGGGTCACTTAGAGTCAGACACGACTGAGTGACTTCACTTTCACTTTTCACTTTCATGCACTGGAGAAGGAAATGGCAGTCCTCTCCAGTGTTCTTGCCTGGAGAATCCCAGGGACGGGGAAGCCTGGTGGGCTGCTGTCTATGGGGTCGCACAGAGTCGGACACGACTGAATGCGATTTAGCAGCAGCAGCAGCAGCAGCCCTTCCAAAGCAAAGAGCAATTTACAGCTCATGTACTACCGTTGCTCCAGGGGCAACAGATAGATTCCTCACAATCTGCAAAATAAGATGACTCTCTATGTACAATTTATCCTCTTAAAATATTTTCTTTCCTGCCCAGAACTTAAGGTTTAAGGGAAAAATAAGACTGGCTGAGGGACTCTCCTTCTGAAAGTCAGAGGTGAAGGTAGTATGTGTGTATACGGGGAGACGGTGAATGCTTAAAAACACTAATAGGACTAAAGCCAAACACTGAACAGATAGGCTTTGTTCTCTGACAGGGTATATGTTTGGTTTGCTTTTGTTAGAAACAGCCTGAAGCTTTCTAGTTAAGGTCACGTGGAAAGTCAGGGGGCATCTGTTCATAAAAGGAACCTGTAACCATAGAGCTGCAGTGATTATGTTTTCTGAACTGCAAGTCATCATCTATAGTCTGTCCAAGGATTGGGGGACCACTTCGGAGGCTCAAAGGTAGTTAAGAAGATATGGTTAGCATGTGGAAATGGTAGGATTCTGTGGGATTTCAATCATCTGTGGGGTCAACAGTAAAATTCTTTCTCCTTCCACATTTTCAGTTCCTCATAGCTATAATGTCACCATCAGAAGAAGTAAGATTAATGGGGAATTCAGACACGTGGCTTACCCTTTGAATTCAAAGCAAGAGCATAGACTTCTGAGGACAAATCTGATTGTTTTTATTCAGCCACTTACTTTAAGGCAGTGACTCTCCAAGCAAGGTCCTGAGACTGGCAGTATTGGAATTACTGGGAACTTCGTAGCGATAGATTCTCAGGCCTGCTGATCAGAAACTTTGGGGGTGAGGCCCAGGACCCTGTAGGTGATTCTGATGTGCTGTTAAGGTTGAGAAGCACTGCGCCTCAGCAGTGATCTTAGTCTTATGCACATTCACCAATTGATGAAGCAGAAATTTATTGAGCAGCTACTATGTCCTAGGCATGAACTTGCTGCTTCCTTTAGGAAGTGATCAAGACATCTCAAGACCAGCCAAGATCATTTAGATCTTTGGGGAGAGGGTCTGCAGAGGTAGATAAGTGAACAAATGAAGAATCTGAGAGGAAAAAGAAAGCTACACAACTAAGCCAAACGTTCTCTTATGGTAGCTAAGCAGGAAGAGTAGAAATATAGAGGGAAGTTATCTATTGAAGGAGGCAAGATTTTAGGGTAATAACGAGAGCATATGACTATGACTCCATAGTGGGTTTGGCTGGAAAATTATTGATATTCCCGTTCCCTCTGTATATTTTTGTCTTGAAAACAGCTTCTTATTTAATAAATCTGTTATCCTAAAAAAAAAAAAAAAAAAAA
>SJYA01001333.1:2163890-2195050 GCA_006410615.1 Neotragus moschatus
AAAAAAAAAAAAAAAAAAAAGAATTTGAAAGGGAAACTAATTGCTCGCTCACTCTTTGGGGAATCTCATGACCGTGCAATTTGAGCACAGGTAAATGCTAACAGGGTACACTGGACCACTATACACTCTAGGCACATTTAACGGTAATCTACACTAATGCTAAGCTTTCTACAGCAAAAGATCTTTCCTTGAATTTTTAAACCCCAAAGATCCATGCTATAGGTAAATAATTCTACAGATTACCTGCTACAAAAATGTAGGGAAAAATATTTTAATGGATTGTTTTCATGACGAACTCGCATGTATGCCTATATAGGGAAACCTTCACTAACTTAGATCTTACTTATTTGTAGCTGTAACTAACAGCTTCTGACTTATTTGCATGAGTACAAAAAATATTGCTCACTATTATCATAGTTTTCAAAATAGCAAAATCATAACTTGAATTTATAGCTGTGTAGACATTGTCCAGGCTTTCTGCTTTTGCAATCTCTATTAAAATAGGACCAAGTTATAAAAATTAACAGTGAAAGCAACTTGTGCAATGGAGAAGCTTGATGCAGCAAATATTCTTGCTTATATTTCACAGTGTCAGAAAAATTATTTGTGAACTGGAAATAAAATTACTGGATGTTCTTTAGAAGCACTGTTGAACTGACTTCCTGTTGATCTTACAACTCTGCAGAGGCAGATATTAACTTGCAGATTTTTACTGAGCAGAGATGCAGTAGTTTCTGTCCAGTGGAAAAGATCACCCTGAGGTACAGTTTATTGCCCTGTTGAACATTAATCAGTTTCGTATCTAAACCAACATTTTTATCCTAATGTTCCTTTACAAATTGCTTATAGATATCTAGCTTTTCAAATACTCTTTGAACTGGTTTTAACAGCTTACTGGTTCCTTGATTAAGTAATTAGTTGAATAAAATCATTGGCATGTATTCATTTTATATTTGCCTTAAAGTTATGATTTTGCTATTTTGAAAACTATAATAATAGTGAGCAATATTTTTTGTACTCATGCAAATAAGTCAGAAGCTGTTAGTTAAGCTATATTTCCCAGTCACTGAATAGGAGTTTTTAAAAAAATCTTGGAAATTCAGGAATTTGGTTCTACAGAAGTATTTCAAGTTGCTACCATTTTTTTGCATTAGTATGAGTTAGTGAGGTTTTATTGCCTCAATGTATGCAAGTGATCATCTGGCTGTTACACTATTCATGACACTGCCTGTGATGTGTGTTTTTTTTTTTTTTCTGTGATGCCTAAAATTGCATATATATATTTTAAAAATGTTTAACGGTAACAGGATAACCACGATCATTAGGGGGACAAACAGATTGTAGTACAAATAATAGAAATTACATCTATCATGGTACAAAGGAAACTTTTAAAGGGCAGCACTATTATCAGGATGCAAGAATAAAACACCAGGCATGCAGGTTCTCCCAATTCATTCCTGAAATGCAAGCCAACATCACTGCCAGCTGCTGAATGGAAACCAAGTCTTACTTAGCTGCTTCAGATGCTTCCCTCAGATCTTCATCCAGTCTGCATGAGCAAAAATTATCAGTGTAGAAAAGAAACAAGAAGCAAGCAGAGCGTGAGAGAGTCACAAAAAAGAAGTCAAAGCAGAGCCAAACGAAAGTGGAGCGTATGTGCTTTTAAAAACCAACCTTTGGAGCACTAAGACACATGCCTTCAATTACATATGGTGTTTTAGGAACTCCCAAGTCTGTGTTTATGTACGTTTCCTTTGCAAAGTCCTTCATAAAGGGAGATACAAAACTTGCAAGGAGACTGGAAGCATGCTGGCTGAAATAAAGCTGAAAACAGCCACAGCAGTTGTCAGGGCTAGTTAAAATTAGCTTGCAGCCTGGGCCAAGTCTGGGATGTATCTGGTTTAGTAGGTTTCAGTTGCAAATTAGGTTGACCTCAACAGCTTTAGACACACGACAAAGACTGGAAATTATATACTACAAGGGATTGATACCAGGACCTCTTCCTCTGGTAGCCTGTTGAGGTCACCCACAAGTAAGACACTGGTGTACACACACACACAAAGGATCCAGCGTGAACTGTAGATCAGGAGATGTTTACCTCACACTTCTCTTATAAGATCTTTCTTCATCGTACCTTACAGGATAAAAAAACGAATGCAATGAGGAAAACGAGTGGACAGATGGAAAAGTGACAGGACAGTCAAAACGTGAGAGGAGAAGTCTACCCAAATAATAGTCAAATTGCTTTTGGGGAGGAAACCTATTTATATTCGATACAATCAATTATTTCGAATTTATAGTTATATACAGCCGATCCTCATGATTTGCAGATTGCGTGTTCACAAATTCACCTACTTGCTAAACCATAGTTGCAACCTCCTAAGCAATGGTTTGGCACTTTCATGGTCACCTGTGGACTTTAACAGAGCACCCAGAAATTTCAGCCACCTGATGTGTGGGCTCCCAGCTGAGGTGGAGCCCAGCGGGGCTCTGCCTTCTCGTCTCAGCTCTCATGCTGCAAACAATGGCCTTTTACAGTCTGTGTCGTGCCATGGTTTTTTTCTTATTTTTGTGCCTTTTTGCTGGTGATCCCTTTATTTAAGAATGTTCCCCAAACATTATGCTTAAGTATCATCTAGTATTCCTGAGCACAGGATGGCTGTGATGGGCCTTAGGGAGGTATGTATGTGTTAGATAAGCTTTGTTCAGGCACAAGTTACAGTGTTGTTGGCCCTGAGTTCAACATTAGTGAATCAACAATACAGATCAAGTAAGGTGTCTTTAAACAGAAATGGACATAAAACAAGGCTGTGTGTTAATTGGCAAATGAGAATGCTGTGACCAAACACTCACAGAAACTTAGCCCCGTGTTCCCCCTGGAAACAATGGTTCAGTATGTTATCCAGATCTGTAGAAACATCACTGCCAATAACAAGAACTGACTGTAATCAGTGATTATAAATCTGATTTCAGATTGGGCTCAATTTTCTTTCCTTTAAGCCCTGTGATGCACTCTATCCCAGCTGAATATTGGCCTTGGGATTGGATGAGATCCTGCTCTTGTGTAAAGGGAAAGAGTTATGGTTTGAAAATGGCATAATATGAAAATGAGGCAACAAAGGTCAGTTACAGAAATTAGAGAAAGGACAGCCAGAGGAGATGGATTACAGAAGACAGGACACATGGGGAGGATATGCACGGTTTTAAGTTTCTTCCTCCAGAAGAAAATCTTTCCAAATAGAACCTTCCTTTGGAAGAAACTTTTCCCAAATAGAAAACTTGACTTGTAGATGAATGAAAAGCACCTCAGGCAAGTTTAACTTCTCAACCGAACTTCCCTATGTGAACAGTGAGTTTGGAAGGACTGATGCTGAAGCTGAAACACCAGTACTTTGGCCCCCTCATGCAAAGAGTTGACTCATTGGAAAAGACCCTGATGCTGGGAGGGATTGGGGGTAGGAGAAGAAGGGGACAACAGAGGATAAGATGTCTGGATGGCATCACCGACTCGATGCACATGAGTTTGGGTGAACTCTGGGAGTTGGTGATAGACAGGGAGGCCTGGCGTGCTGCGATTCATGGGGTCGCAAAGAGTCGGACAGGACTGAGCAACTGAACTGAACTGAAAAGCAACACAATTACAATAAATAACATTCTGGCTTGTCAACTTTGTGCCAAGTGACTCCTCAGTGCTTAATGTTCATGGTTCTCATTCTGTTCTCAGGACCTTGCCATGAATTAATTGCTCCTTGTTTTCTCATTTTACAGATGCCGAGGCTGAGACTTGGAGAGTTCTAAATAGGATTACTGAAGTCTCAGAGAGGCAAGCTGGGGAGAACATTCAAATCTAATGCTGATCCTCCAAAGCACATTCTCTTCTGTTGTTCCCAGTGCCACACTGGGGGGAAGCATACTCACTTAGAAAGTGGCCAGTGCTCATTTTCACTTGAAGATGGAATGTCCTTGTCATCTTTTGCATAATAGGAGGTGGGTACACTACTACTTTTTTTGGAGATGGGGTGCCTTCTTTTTGAGGCAGCAGGCCGGAGCTGTGAGTTGTGCTAGTCTGGGGACTCTATGAAGCCAGTGAGGATTACATCCACCATTAGGAGCTTATGTACGCTCAGCTTGATTCAGCTAAGCCCACTGGCAGTTCTCAACCCAATCTGCATCTTCTGTTCATACCTGATGTTGGGATGCAGGAAAACCAAACTGCAGCTACTTCTGAGCGTTGACTCAGAAGGGCATGGGTATTTATTTAGGTGGATATTTTATTTACTGAAATATACCCCTTATATTTATCTAAATATACCCATTATTTAGATGGGTATCTTACAGGAGGTAAAGAAATCTGGGAATTTTGGTTCCAGGCTCACCTGGATTTAAATTCTAGTTCCATCTCTTCCTTGTTCCTGCTTCTACTTTGCATAAGTAAACATCCCCTTCCTAAATGACATTTCTTATGTGTAAACAGGGCGTTTACTGTGAGGATTAAATAAAGGATATAAATAGAGCACTTCTTGTACCCAGAACAGGAGACACACATTAAATGGGAGTCTTTTCCTTCCAGTTTCTGTGCCTTTTTTAAGTGAGGGGACTCTCTTTTGGAAGCCCGAACTGGGAGGCCCATTCTGCTCTCCATCTTATGGAGGAAGATAGGGTATCCTTGACTGTTTTCTCTGAGTTGAATGGTTACCTTCCTCCCACTTTTAATCACACAGAAAGCCAATTAGAAAGTAAATTAGACATAGTGAAAGAAAAACATGATCGACAGTAAACGATAGTTCTTTGCAACAATTAACCAGTTAGAAGGGTTCATTTTCCAGCATCACATTTTTAAGCCCCAGCTCCAAGCAGTTGACTTTTTATTTTTACTATTTTTGCGGCATAATCCTACAACTTTAAGTATCCATGCTTTCTACCTACAGGCTTTATTTACCAGGTACTGAGTAAGGAAGTCATTCCTGACTACACCACCCACCGCTCTGCTTAATCTTTCACCTAGAGGCAACCATGAAGAAATCAGAGAAAGGGGTAACTTTTTTATCTTTTTCTTGAGTCAGGCAGGTAAATTACTTTATGTAAGGCAATGAAGAAATCTAGGCTATGTACAAAATCTACCTTTTGTGTGGCATGCAAGACAGAGGTAACAAATATAACTGATTAATGTTAAATGTATGCTTTCCCCAAAATGGTAGTAAATTCAAGGTGAAAGTGAGCAAATCTCAGTAACACCATAGAAGATCATGTGGAAGGAGATCTGCAAGAACAGAAGAGTTATCTCTAGGTTATAATAAAAGAAATACATTTATGGAGAATATTTATTATTTGTTTTAAATGTAAAACAAAAGATAAGCCATGTCCCCATATTCCAGGAGTGAGTTATTTTCTCATCCCCTTCTCCAGACATGCAGTATTTCTTACCAAATCTTCAAAACCATCAGGACTTACTTGATGATGCTCTCTGGAATATGGATGCAATCCATTGGGATCAGTCCACTGAGTTCTGCTAAACTACTGACGTATTTAATTTTACTGCTGAATTTGGAACTTGAAAAAAAGAAAAGAAAAAAGATTTCAGTCACTCCTCCATTCCTCAGACTTCTGCCTCTTCTTGAAAATCCTTATCACTTTGCCCCCAGTGCTCTTACTTAGAAGAATAGCTCTATTATTTGAGTAGTTACTATGTGCCAGACTCTGTTCTAATTGGTTAATATATATGAACTCTTGGGACTTTCCTGGTGGTTCAGATGGTAAAGAATCTACCTGCAATACAGGAAACCCGGGTTCATTCGGTGAATTGGGAAGATCCCCTGGAGAAGGGAATGGCTACCCACTCCAGTATTCTTGCCTGGAGAATCACATGGACAGAGGAGCCTGGCGGGCTACAGTCCATGGAGTCACAAAGAGTCATACACAACTGAGTGACTAACACACACACATATTAACTCATTTTCTGTGATAGCCTAATGAGGTAGGTACTATTATTATCTTCTTTTTAAAGATAAGGAAATTTAGACATTAGCCTAATGAGTTAGGTACTATTATTATTCTCTTNCGGGCTACAGTCCATGGAGTCACAAAGAGTCATACACAACTGAGTGACTAACACACACACATATTAACTCATTTTCTGTGATAGCCTAATGAGGTAGGTACTATTATTATCTTCTTTTTAAAGATAAGGAAATTTAGACATTAGCCTAATGAGTTAGGTACTATTATTATTCTCTTTTTAAAGATAAGGAAATTTAGACATAGGGAGTTAACTATTTGCCCAGATTTCACCTTCAGTCAGTGGCAGAAGGTGCCACTTATCTATAATGATTGGCTGTTTTATAAGAAGGTGACATTTTTGGATTACTAGTGTAATAGCAAACTAATTCTAAAAATATATCATTCCACTTGAAAGGGAACTTGATCAGGTATCAGACTCCCTTGAATGGTCTCTAATGAAAAGGCCTCCCCAGTCTACTGAGAAGATCCTGTCAAGGTCACGTCTGCATACATCCAGCTTTCACTTTTTACTTGCAGTCTTGACTAAGGGCTACTGGCTATGGCTTGTGCACAGTCACTTCAAATCCTAATAAGCCTTGGGTGAACACACACTTCTAACGATATGCCACACTAGGCCACTTCCTTCCTCTGGAGTTTCTGAGCCAAATTCAGATTTTGATTTAAAAAATGGAGGGGTAGAATAAGAAGGCAGAAGAAGTCATGCCAGGAGGACACCTCCACACTGGAATGCACAGTTTTCTAAACAGCAGAGTGATTCCATTTCTCATATTCAGATACATATTTGTAACTGAATATTAAAAGGAATATGTTTTCTTTTTGGTGTATTGGTACCTGCTATTTCCTCTACCAGGCTTTAGCTAGCCAATCCTGTTCTTCAAAACTTACCTTGAGCATGCATTCTTCGGGAAAGCCTCTCCTGATGCACACTCTGTCTTCACGCTTCACCTGTTACCTTAAAACTCACCCTCACTCTGAGTTATCACCCTCTTCAGCTTCCTTTGTACCCTGTATTGTAGCTGCTGTCTTGTCTCCCTGTGTCAGCTGCCAGGCTGTGACCTCTTTGAGGAAATCAGTTGAGCTATTTAATTTCTCAACCACTAGCACCTAACCCAGTGCTTGACACAGACAGACAATTCATTTTTAAAAAATGAACTTGAGGGAGGGAAGGATAAATTAGAACGATGGGATTAGCAGATACCAACTACTATATTGAAATAAACAGGTAAACAACAAGGTTCTACTCTGCAGCACAGAACTATAGTCAGTATCCTGCAATAAACCATAATGGAGAAGAATATGAGAAAGAATATGTAACTGAAAAAAATATTCTTTTTCGTATTTAGTTACAAATATGTATCTGAATATGAGAAACCATCACTTTGCTGTACACCAGAAATTAACACAACATTGTAATATAATTATACTTCAGTTTAAAAATACATGAATTAGAAAAAAAGAATGGTATATACTTGTATCATAGGTGTTACCCTTTAGCAGTGAAAAGACCTATAATACATTTTAGTGACCTCTTTTTTCAGATCAAAAATTTTGTTATGCTGATGTAGATTGATTCACAGAGGGCTCTTTAAACAGGGTTTTATATGATTAAACTGTAGAACATAATGTTTAAGTACTTGAAATATGTGTTCTTTAGAATTAGGTAGACACTGGGTTCAGAGCCTGAGTTTATCACTTCTTGGCTATGTTACCATGGACCTGGGGTTGGTAAACTATGGCCTGTGGGCCAAAGCCAACTTATTACTGGTTTTTTATATCTTTGCACTCAGATTGGTTTTGCATTTTTTTCTAATGGTTGTAAAATGATTAAAATAAGACTATTTTGTGACATGTAACACATTTCAGAAAATTCAACTTCAGTGTTCATAAATCAAGTTTTATTGGAACACAGGGACACTTATTTATTTATACATTATCTATGGCTTTTGTCCTACCATGGCAGAGCTAAGTAGTGGTAACTGAAACTGTATGGCCCATAACACTTAAAATGTTTAATATCTGACTCTTTACAGAATGGTTTGCTGGCACCTGGCTTGAACAATTTATTTGACCTCATTTAACCTTAGGGTTTTTTCCTGCAATACAGAAATAGTAAACAGTGCCTCCTTCAGAACATCACCATTAGGATTAAATAAAATAATGCATGTAAGTACTCAATAAATGTAAACCATTATTATATGTAATTTACCACAACACTATTTGCTATAATTTAATTATTTTTGTTTTAATTATTGGGGCTTCCCTTGTGGTTCAGCTGGTAAAGAATTCACCTGCAACGTGGGAGACCTGGGTTTGATCCCTGGGTTGGGAAGATCCCCTAGAGAAGGGAATTATTATTATCTTGAAACTCTTTTAAATAAATGTTGAATTAGAATTCTTTTTCATACTCGCCATAATAAATATTTACCAAGGAGAAATATATTTATTTTAAAATAGAGCTGAATTATTAAACAAGCATCAGTGAATCAATATAAATTCTAATGTTTGCTTTTTTACTTATTAAAAGTTTGTATAAGCTCTTCATTGTACATTTATTCCTCAGTTCATTTCAGTTCATTTCAGTCGCTCAGTCGTGTCCGACTCTTTGCGACCTCATAAATCGAAGCACGCCAGGCCTCCTGTCCATCACCAACTCCTGGAGTTCACTCAGACTTACGCCCATCGAGTCAGTGATGCCATCCAGCCATCTCATCCTCGGTCGTCCCCTTCTCCTCCTGCCCCCAATCCCTCCCAGCATCAGAGTCTTTTCCAATGAATCAACTCTTCACATGAGGTGGCCAAAGTACNAACTCTGCACTCAGATGCTTATATCTTTCCTTTTCTCCTTTGCTTTTCGCCTCTCTTCTTTTCACAGCTGTTCCTAGTGTCTGTCAAAGCATTTTCTGCTAATCTTAAAATTAGTAGCTTTTTTATTAATATATCTTAAAAGCTTGTATTATGCTTTAAGTAATTTAAAGAGCTCTTCTGCCAGAGGAAAACTAGTTGAATCCTGCTACCCAGTTGTTGGAAGTAGGGATGGGAATGCAAAATAAATATAAGTAAACACAGAACAAAAAAAGGAGATTCTGGAAGGCACAGAACACACAATTTGTAATAATAAAAAAAAAGATATGAAACAAGCAACAAAGGTATACTGTATAGCACAGGGATCTATAGTCAATATTTTGTAATAACCTATAATGGAAAATAATTTGAAAAGTAATTATGTGTATAACTGAATCACCTTGCTGTGCACCTGAAACATGGTAAGCCAACTATCCTTCAATAAAATATATATATAGTAATAAAAAATATAAAAGATTTTAACCTCTAATTTTTTCTCCAGAAGTGAAGTCATCAGAGTTTTTCTTACAGATTCATTAATAACATGGAGACAGAAAATTTTTAGTTTATATAATTTGTATCCTGATGTTAGGCAAGTTCTAGTTAGCTGATATATAGTTGATTCACAATATTATATTAGTTTCAGGCTTACAACTTAATGATTCATTATTTTTAAAGACTATACTCCATTGACGTTATTACAAAACGGTGCCTGTTTTCCCTGTGCTGTACACTGTATCTTTGTAGCTTATTTATTTTACTCCTAGTAGTTTGTAGCTCTTAATCCCATACCCCTATCTTGCCCCTCCCTCTTCTATTTTTTAAAGCTTTCTAGAAAATCTATAGTGTCCCTCTCATTTAACTGTCTCAGTTTTACTATGTAAGAGGCATATCTTACTTTTCTTTTCATCCTCAAAACGTAATGTTATATAGCATCTAACACAAAATAGATGATGAACAAATACTGATTTGAAGTGAATTTAAACCAAGAAGCCTCATGGATGATCAAAACAAAGTTCTCAAAACGGCTATACAAACTCTTAACCCACTTTAGGTGACCTACATGGTATTTGTTCAGAAGAAACAGAACAATTCAAGTCTGGCTTATGTTTCTGTCCTTGATGTGTCTTTTAAGTTCCATTGTCATGGTACTCCACCTCTTTGATTCTTTACAAAATACCATATTTCTTTAATGTGTGTGAAAGTCACTCAGTCGTGTCTACCTGGACTATACAGTCCATGGAATTCTCCAGGCCAGAATACTAGAGTGGGGTAGCTTTTCCCTTCTCCAGGGAATCTTCCTAACTCAGGGATTGAACCCAGGTCTCCTGCATTGCAGGTGGATTCTTTACCAACTGAGCTATCAGGAAAGCCCTTATTTCTTTACTACTACTATCTATTCCCTTTTGTCATATGACACGGAAACCTCACTATTTCATTTTCTGTGTTTATAGCAAGCAATATAGAGGTCATGTTTTATAATTATAGGGGGGAAATAATCACTATGAAAATATACTCACTCTTAGAGTCTCTTGCTGGGCAGTCCAAAGTATATTTTCAGGAAAGACAGAGGCAAAACATATTATCCTAAATACTCTCTTGGTTTATGAATTTTTGTGTAGAGGAACAATGAATTACATACTTTAAAAAACTAGTACTTTTACTATAATAATGACTATACCTTATAAAAGGTCGTGTAACTGCAAGGATTGTTCTGATGAACCAAGATGGATGAACAATGATGAATGATTTTAAATTCTTCCTCAACCTGTTTTGAAAAAGAAAAAAAATTACTCATAACCTATTTTGAATGGGAATTAAAGTATATGTGTGTGTGTATATATTTATATAAATATTAGGGAGTTCTTATGTAAGTTGCTATCCTCTGGTAGGCAGGTATAGAATGCAATGATTAATACAAAGAATGCCTTTGAGATATAATTTGAAACCTGCATAATTCAAACCTTATTTTCCCACAGAAATAAGTGTAAAATAGAATGGTCATACTCTTGGAGTGCATAAATCTATAACCATCATGGCATATTTTTATTTGATGATGCTATTCATTTTTGTCAGCATTATTTTTAATATTTGGAAATGAATACCCTGTTCTACTGAGCCTGGGTTTCTTCCTGTGTATGATGAAAGCATGTGGCCTTCATATTAACATTTTGGATATCCCGGCATATTTTTCAGCATTAGCAGTGCTACTGTATGTATGTTTGGATGATTAACCAATTTTAGTTACTATATCAGGGCATTCGCATGTTGCTTTGCAGGGAGCCACGTCTGAGAGGAAGCCACACTATAGAAGACATCATAAATTTGTATGCTTATTATGACAGTTTTCCTGTAGATGGCAACAATGTGTTTGGTTCTAATAAAACCAGTATGGGTAGAAGTGATGTATCTTGAGGAAGGGGCACACACAGTCACCAAATGGGCTGGAATTAACAGTGAATGTTGAAATAAGGGCACATGGGTTGCCTGAGTCACAATACTGCTAGTGCACGAAAAGGGCAGCAAGGCCACATGATACCATGAAGAATCATGGACGTTGATTTATCAGCTCAAACTGCACCTCCATATGGCAATAGCATAAGCATACTTTAAAATGCTTGTCACCAAGTTTGAGATTAGTCATTTAACAAAATCTGGGGAAGATTTGCTTTGTTTAAAATTTGAGTGATACTTTGATTAATATTTTAAAATTTATTATCTCAAATCAGCATTAATTCAATGTTCCTAAATTGTGACTGCATTTTTGGTAAACTAAAAGGTCACTGGAGATGGGAGTTATTGAGGAAGTCAAAATAGTGATTAGCTAATGGAGCCCCACATACCGTCTGTCAATCATCTGGTAACATTTCTTCATCCAGCCTAGCCCTGGCATCTTCCGTCTTGGGGTCGCACCATTCAAGTACACAATCATATAGTCTTCAGCTACCATCAACTCTAAAGTACTTATTACATATCTGATCACAGGAAGGAAGAGAAGTGCTTTCAGTTCCCACATGATAGAGTTCATCTTATTTCACCATAATTATATAATATTTTAATTACAGAGTGTATAACATTTAAGAATGGTTGTACATATTACCTCTTCTTCTTGAGAAGAATGTAGTTACCTAAGATCACTTCTCTGAGAGTATTACTCATTTATTTGCACAGTTATCTTTTTTTTTTAATGCATGTACACTTGAAAAATCTGTGGGTTAGAAACCCAACTTTCAAAAATATCAGCAATGCTATTGTATACTAAAGGAAAAGTCAGATTAAATAAAGGCAGATATAAATGAAGTCAGGTTATTATCAGTTGACTAAGAACATGTTATCAGGGAACCAAAATAACACTCCACCCAAAAAAAATGTTACAAAATTTTAAAATATGGGCCAGACTGTGTTCATTTTGTTTCCAGTGCATTCTCCTGACCAAACAGCTCCTCTGAAGCTTTCAGTCTCTTGAGCAATTTTCCTTGGTACAGATTTCATTGACTTTTAATCAAAGGCTTAGAAAATTCTACATCATCTGTTTCCTTTTATTAAAGATGTTCTATCTGCCATTGCATCCCCACAGACATTAACTCAAAGCATTTTATTGTAAGCATCACTCACAGGAAAAGATTTTCCATGACATAGTGGTAGTCCGCCCGACTGCTGTCTGGCAGAAAACAGGCGGCAAACACAATGATGGCATTTAGGCCGTCCCCATAGTATCCTGGGGGACAGACAAAAAGACATTTGTGACCAACTGAAACTCTCAACAAGATACTATTTAACCTAAGGGATAAATCTGGAAGCCTTGGCAAGTGTATGTATGTGGATGTATTAGATATATCTTTCAGTTCAGTCGCTCAGTTGTGTTCGACTCTTTGCGACTCCATGAATCGCAGCACACCAGCCCTCCCTGTCCATCACCAACTCCTGGAGTTCACTCAAACTCATGACCATCGAGTTGGTGATGCCATCAGTGACTATTATAAAGACTATATACTTCTATAAGTATATACACATATAATTATCTTGCAGTGGTTAAGATACAATACATAGTGTGAATATATTTGCATATATAGGGCACCCATGTATTATGGATGATTATATGTACTGTACGTAGTCGTATAAGTGGGTTATAAATGTTCAACTTAAAAACAAAGGATGGTGAGGCAACACTTTCTGACTTAAGGGCTTCTAATTTATATAATAAAAAAGCTAATCTAGATAACACTCTTTCCTTTAACTGCTAAGAGAGAGATTCTATTTGATCCTATTTGAAAGTTGAAAGTTATGCTCAGTCATGTCTGACTGTTTGCGACCCCATGGACTGTAGCCCACCAGGCTCCTCTGTCCATGGGATACTCCAGGCAAGAATACTGGAGTGGGTTGCCATTTCCTTCTCTAGGGGATCTTCCCAACCTAGGGATCAAACCCAGGTCTCCTGCATTGCAGGCAGACGCGTTAACCTCTGAGCCACCAGGGAAGCCCCTTGATCCTTTTTGGTATGTCCTAGTTGTAGTAAACTCTGTGTTCCTTGAAAACTCATCTTTGAAACATGTGGCAGATGTTGGTCAAGTCTCTACAAATTTGTCTATAGAATCTCACATGTCTTTCAGACTTAAAAATGCAAGCAATGCACTATACTTTTATTTTTTAACATCCATTTGAAAATATTCATGATTGTATCCTATAACATAGTTCTAGGCTTTAGAAACATTAGAGATTTCCTCAAAGCTTTGAGGAGGAAGACAGAACACACCCTGAAGCCTGATCAGAATTTGGCGTGTTTCATTTTTTCAGAACTCTAAATACCCCTCTGGTGATTACAAGGCAGTAAAATACTGGCTAGATATAGATTTGGATGGGCTTAACTCTTGAAAAGCAGTTTAATGAGATGTTTTCTACAAGGACAAAGAGTATGACTCTGCCACAAAAGAGGTGGGGGAAGAAAGTGATACCAACTAAAAATACATCAAATTATGGGTTTGTGTATATTACTAATTTGAGGCTGCTGCAGATAATGCCACATACCCTAGAAGATGCTACCTATGTAAGCGTATACCTGATGCAACACGTTTGCAAACAGGACTGCAGTAGCCTCCCTCTGGATTTTTTGCTTTAGTCCCGTCTTTTCCAGTATGTAGGTATTTTGCCAACTTTTTAAAGAAAGTGGTATGGAGGAAAATGGCATAAGGAGATATATTTTCATACAAGAAGTGTTTGTTCCACAAATAATTTCATTTAGGAAGATTCATAACTGAATAGAAATCCACAAAGGATAGGGTGGCTTAATGACATTAATCCTAACTCCACTAAAATATGCAATTAAGGCTCAGTGCAATGAAAAAGAGAGTTCATTAAAAGAGAAAATAGATATAATGAATCCATCTTAAATACAAGTACAAAAGCATCCTTTTGAAGACATCAGGAGAGGCAGAGACAAGATAGCAGAGAAGAAGCACTTGAGCTCATCTCCTCTCAATGAAAACACCAGAATCACAACTAACTGCTTGCTGAACAACCATCAACAAAAAAGACTCAATCCTATCTACTCCACCCCGCCCTCCCTGCAAAAAAGATATTTTATACCCAAAGACAAAGAAGAAGCCACAGGAGACAGTAGAAGGGACTCTTTCACAATATAGTCAAATTTCAGACCTCCTGAGTGTGTGAACCACATACTAGAAAATAATTATATTGCAGAGGTTCTCCCACAGGAGTAAGAGTAGTGAGCCTCACATCAGACTCCCCAGCTTGGGGTCTGGTATTGGGAGGAGGAGCCTTCAGCACATTTGGCTTAGAAGGCCAGTGGCGCTTCAGTACAGCAGTTCCATAGTACTAGGGGACACAGAGACTACACTCTGGGAGGACACACAAGGTTTAATGTGCCTTGGGGCCCAGGGCAAAGCAACTGCCTACAGGTCTTAGAGGGTCTCCTGGGGAGGCATGGTTGGCAGTAGCTCATTGTGGGGTAAGGACATCCCAGGGAATACCCATTGGTATGAGCGCTCCTGGAGGTCACTATTTTGGAACTGAGACCTGGGCCCACTCTGCAACCTGTATGCTCAGGCCAAACAACCAACAGAGTAGAAACACAGCCCCTCCCACCAGCAGACAGTGAGCTATAAATTTACCCCTTAACATGGCCCTGCCCACCAGAGGGACAAAACCCAACTCCACCCACCAGTGGGCAGGCACCAATCCCTCCCACCAGGAAGCCTGCACAAGTCCCTGGACCAACCTCACCTAGGGGGCAGACACCAGAACCAAGAAGAAGTGCAATCTTGCATCTAGAATAGGGGCTTCCCTGGTGGCTCAGGTGCAGAAATGGAGATGACCACAAAAACAGACAAATATCTTCCAAAGGAACAAGATAAAATGCCAGAATAACTCAGTGAAGTGGAGATAGGCAGTCTACCTGAAAAAGAATTCGAAGTAGTACTAGTAAAGGTGATCCAAGATCTCAGAAAAAGAATGGAGGTTCAGACAGAATACAAGAAATGTTTAATAAAGACCTAGAAGCTTTAAAGAACAAACAGAGGTGAACAATAAGTGAAATGAAAAATTCACTAGAAGGAATCAACAGCAGAGTAAACAAGGAAGAGCGCGTAAATAAGCTGGAAGACAGAATGGTAGGCATCACTGCCGTGGAACGTAATAAAAAGAGAAGAATGAAAAGAAATGAGGACAGCAGCCCACCTGGCTCCTCTGTCCATGGAATTCTCCAAGCAAGAATACTGGGGTGGGCTGCCATTCATTAACACACCAACCTTCACACTATCAGGCTTCCCTGGTGGCTCAGATGGTAAAGAATCTGCCTACAATGCAGGAGACCCAGGTTTGACCCTGGTTCAGAAAAATTCCCTAGAGAAGGGAATGGCTACCCAATCCAGTATTCTCACCTAGAGAATTCCATGGACAGAGAAGCCTAGTCCATGGGGTTGCAAAGAGTCGGACACGATTGAGTGACAAACACTTTTCACATTATAGGGGTCCCAGAAGGAGGAGAGAGAGAGGGAGGGCCTGAGAAAATATTTGAGGAGAAAATAGCCAAAAATTTCCCTAATATGAAAAAGGGGACACTCAGAGTCCAGGACATGCAGAGAGTCCCATACATGATAAACTCAAGAAGGAACACTCAAAGACACATATTAATCCACCTGACAAAAATTAAAGACAAAGAGAAAATATTAAAAGCAACAAGGGAAAAGCAATAAATAAAATACAAGGGAATCCTCATTAGGTTATCAGCTGATCTTTCAGCAGAAACTGCAATCTAGAAGGAACTGGCAGGATTATTTATAGTGGTAAAAGACAAAATCTACAATGAAGAATACCCTACCCAGCAAGCCTTGTTCAGATTCAGTAGAGAAATCAGAAGTTTTATAGACAAGCGAAAGCTGAGAAAATTCACCACCACCAAACCCATGTTACAACAAATGCCAAAGGAACTTCTCCAGGCAGAAAAGAAAGGGCCAATACAAGAAACAAGAACATTACAAACGGAAAAGCTCACCAGTAAAGACAAACATACAGTAAAGGTATGAAATGATCCACACACAAATAATATAACAAAACCAGCAATTGTAAGGAGAGTAAAAATGCAGGATATTGGAAATGCATCTGAAATTAAGAGACTAGCAACTTAAACCAATCTTGTGTATGTATATATATATATATATATATAGAGAGAGAGAGAGAGAGAGACTGCTATATCAAAACCTCATAGTAACTGCAAGCCAAAAATCTACAATAGATTAACATACAAAAAAAGAAAAAGTAATCCAAATACAATATTAAAAATAGTAATCTAATCACAAGAGAACAAAAAGGAAAGAAAACCTACAAAAACAAATCCAAAGCAATTAACAAGATAGCAATAAGAACATACATATCAATAATAATTTTAAATGTAAATGGATTAAATGTTCCAACCCAAAGACACAGACTGGCTGAATGGATACAGAAGCAAAACATGTATAAATGCTGTCTACAACAGACCTACTTCAGCTCCTGAGGACACATACAGACTGAAAGTGAGGGGATGGAAAAAGGTATTGTATGCAAATGAAAATCAAAAGAAAGCTGGAGGAGCAATCAATACTGATAGACAAAATAGACTGTTATGAGAGAAAGAAGGACAATATATAATGATCAAGGGATCAATCCAAGAAGAAGACATAACAGTTGTAACTATATATATACCAAATGCATGAGCAACTCAATACATAAGGCAAATGCTAACAGCCATAAAGGAGAAATTGACATGTATGCACTGCTATATTTAAAAGACGACCAATGAAGACCTACTGTCTGGCACAGGGAACTCTACTCAATATTCTGCAATAACCCATATGGGAAAAGAATCTGAAAAATGAATATGTATAACTAAATCCCTTTGCTATACACCTGAAATTAAGACAACATTGTAAATCAACTAGACTCTAATAAAAATAAAAATTAAATTTAAAAACTTTAAATGTAGATGTCAGGCTCCAGGGTGTCAGGATAATTTCGAGATTGTGACTGCTCAGTTTGTTTGATTTCTTTCTCTATTTCTAGAGAATTTCTAAGAATTTTTTTTTTTAAGGGAAGACTGAGGTTTATAAACTACTTCAGAAGTCATCTTAAATGGCAATTCATCTCTTTGTGTCACTGCTGTCTGTCCTTGGAATGTTGTAGTAATGCGTTTGCTTGAGTTTATTTAGCCAAAGGAATATCAAATGGTCAACTTACCAGGTCCTGATCAGTGACTGAGTTGGGAATGGCTCTTTCTACAGAAATCTCTGAAATTGGACAAATGATGGGTTTTGCATTTGTGGGCAGAGGATTTGTAGGAAGAGAAGAGGCAAAAGAAAGAGAAGGCAATGAGGAGATGTAGTGTGTAAGGAAGAAAGAGGAAAAAGAAGGATTTTTGTCATGAAAGTTTTCCTTCTAAATCAAGAGCCATGCCATCACTGTCAGGCTTTGGAGCTATTCCAGACAGCGACTGCTGGCAAAGTGCAATAACATGAATGAATAGGACCATTTGAATTTTGTTCTTTGCCAGTGCCTCCAAGGAGGTCAGCTAACCCAGTTTCTATGCTAAATATGCAGCTTACTCAAGTGAAGTTCCCTGTCAGCGAGTGCAGAGTAAAAGTGAAGTTTTTGGCTTTTTAGATCATGTATTTTATCAGACTCTCTTCTCAGTAATAGTGAGGTGAATTCAGAGTGTATGTGCTGAGGTGTGTGAGCTATCCCACCGTGGTGTCTCCTGGGACCCTCGGAAGCAACAATGCAAACCTTACCTGAGGCAGGACAGAGAGGCATGAAAGGGACGGAACACAAGTTTGCTGGCCAGCAAATGGAATGGAGAGAGAAGGAAAGATGCCACAGGCGCGACCAAAACATACACACACACACACCAGCCTGCAACTCTTCTCCTCAACCTTTCCAGGGTCATTTGTCCAGCAACACTGCAGAGGGTTACCTGAGTCTCCTATAATGAAATGAGAAGTAAAAACACAAGACAGGAGACTCCTCGTTACAACGCGTTGGCATGAGTGCCCTTGGCTATTTAATTGTGTTCCCTGCTTCAGGTTCCAAAATGCCAGTTCTGGCCTCAAAGTGACCCCACACTGTGGGCTAATCCAAACCACCCAGACCTCTCCTTGCTTTTCTGTATAAGCAGAGAACAGGAATGTTACTCGTGGGCTCGCAGGAGGTGACACTGGCTTTGAGATCACCCTTTTCTTACTGAGAAGTAACCAAGGCCCAAGAGAGTCAAGTGATGACCAAGGTCACAGTGTGGGTGGTGGTCAAGATGGGTCTTGAACTCTGTTCTTCTGTACTGTGTACAGGGACCCTGGCCACAGCTCATATGAAGTCACCAAAGCTGAAGGCTGAGTTATTTGCTCAAATACTGCTCTCACACAGATATTCCCAACTGGTGCAGACACTTGCAGGGCCTCGCTTTGCAGCAGACCTCAGCAGTGCTCCCAGCTAGCTGTCCAGAGCACTGGACAGCTGGCACTTTCTTTCTGGCCTGAGTGAGAAAACATTCTTAGAGCAAAGTGCCAGACACCAAAATGACATTTCTGTTTGCTCTGGGTGCTGCTTTTTAAATGCTCATCAGAAGCCAGGGTGACAAACTCAATGGACTGAGAACTAGGGAGTGTCATCATTAAGGTCTGAGAAAGTGATATGAGTTTCCAATACAGCAAAGCTTTGGCAAATTCAGAAGTAATGTGTGAACTGTCTTTACCTACAGAGCAAAAGGCTGATCAGAGTGGAGGAAGAGGTGGCATCTCGCTCATGACCTGCTGGGTGCAGCCAGAGGCACATCATGCAGGCCGGCGCCTGGAGAAGGCCGAGGCAGAGCCAGGCAGAGAGGGAGGGCAGCCTTCTCTCTCCAACAAACCAGACGGTCACACAGACAAATAAGGAGCTCACAACACGGAACGGAGCGGAGCAAGTGCCAGTGGGAGGGGGTGGCAGGGAGGAAGGGCACAGCAAACCAGGTTATCCCTGAGCTAGCAGGTGTTTTTGCAAAGAACATGATGGGGCAGAAGTAGTCGCTTTTTTGGACTCTAGTGTGCTGGCGATAATCACTCTATCCTGATTCAGGCAATAGAACCATGGGCTCCATCCACCCAACTTCACTGTGGTTGAGAGAATAAGCAGGCCAGTCTGCTGAGCTAATGAGAACTTGGCCTTATAAAAGCATGGGAGCCATGAGCCTCCCTTCTTTACAACAAAGGGACTACTAATTTATGACCTGAATGGTAAAAATGTACAGGGAATGTCACTGGGTGACTTTGCTTTACTTTGACAGAATTTTCTAAATTTCTTGTACTTTTTATAGGCTAGTTTATAGTAGTCTTTGTTTTCTTTTTTTTTTTTNTCCATAGTGGCTATACTAGTTTGCATTCCCACCAACAGTGTTAGAGGGTTTCCTTTTCTCCACACCCTCTCCAGCATTTATTGTTTGTAGACTTTTGGATAGCAGCCATTCCAACCAGTGTGAGATGGTACCTCATTGTGGTTTTGATTTGCATTTCTCTGTAAATCACTAATTTTAAACATTCTCATACTTAAGTATAAATTTGGTGAACTTAGATGTTGGTTAGAATTTGGTGTTCTGATAAAAAGCAACCATTATCAGAGGAACTGAAAACATTGGCAGATCTAGGCATGGCTTGGGAGACAAAGGGTAGCCTGCATTCATTGGTTATTTAACTCAACTCTGTAATTAACTACATCAAGCCTAACACCTTCCTCACACATTTTTTTCCCCTCTCTTCGCCTCACTGAAATCACAAGTTGGATGCACAGGAAGTGGTTCTCTCACTGAATAATGAACACGTTTAGATATAGAACACCGCTGAAAGAAATGAACGAACACTCTCTCACCTGGCCTCATGTCTGCAGCAGTGGGACTCAGCATTCCCTCCTCAAAGCGGATGTCCATTCCTACATCCTCTGATAGCAGTCTGGAAAAAAAAGGAAAAAAAGCAAATGGTGTAAAACACTGTGTGGGATTTCATTTTCTTGGAAAAGGAAACCCCAAGATTCCAGGATAGTATTTTCAATAAACCTAGTACACGTACTGAATTCACATAAGTGGCCCCAAATTAGAAAACAGACTTTCTGCAGTTACTGTGAATGAGAACCACGGACACAGCTTCTACCCTGTGCACATAGAGAGTCACTTCTGTCAGTTCACACAAGTAAACACACCTCACAAAATTCAAAAACAGGAAAAGTAAATAACTCATAAAATATGTTTAAGGAGACATGTAACTTTTTTTCNAGACTTTCTGCAGTTACTGTGAATGAGAACCACGGACACAGCTTCTACCCTGTGCACATAGAGAGTCACTTCTGTCAGTTCACACAAGTAAACACACCTCACAAAATTCAAAAACAGGAAAAGTAAATAACTCATAAAATATGTTTAAGGAGACATGTAACTTTTTTTCTTTCCAACGACAGATGTAATATATGCTCTGGAGTAAGGACAGAGCTGACTTAGCATGTATCTCTTCCTTTGTGTAAATTTGAGCATACTACTTAAACTGCTATGGGTATAGGAAAGCATACTCTGCTGGTCTTTCTCTGTAAAATAGGGATATACCACCTTCCTCACTGAGCTGTTGAAAGATTAAGCAATGAATGTAAAGTGCCTGACATCCCTGAGGAGGTACCAACTATTAATATTTTCTTTCCTTTGAATATTTAAAAATTCATTGTGAATTACACATTGAAGAGATGGTTTTGGTCATGAGTTACTATCTTTTCTAATCAGTTTTGAACCTGGGACTGTTTATATTAGCCCACTTGGTAAGATTAGTGGAAAGGAACAAATACTGAGGAAACTGTGGCAAATTTACACGCTTTTGTAGGAAGCTAACCACTGTTCTGTGGTGTTGGAGAAGACTCTTGAGAGTCCCTTGGACTGCTAGGAGATCCATCCAGTTCATCCTAAAGGAAATCAGTCCTGAATATTCATTGGAAGGACTGATGCTGACATTGAAATGCCAATACTTTGGCCACCTGATGCGAAGAACTGACTCATTTGAAAAGATCCTGATGCTGGGAAAGATTGAAGGCGGGAGGAGAAGGAGACAACAGAGGATGAGATGGTTGGATGGCATCACCAACTTGATAGACAGGAGTCTGAGTAAACTCTGGGAGTTGGTGAGTGGAGGCCTGGCATGCTGCAGTCCATGGGGTCACAAAGAGTCAGACATGGCTGAGCAACTGAACTGAACTGAACCACTGTTCACAGGAAATTCCCCTTGACTTATTTTTGTCTCCTGACCTTCATTAAGTACATCCCCATTTGTCACAGTTATATATTTTTCTTCTTAGGGGCTTTCATGTAATTTCTCTCATCTAGGATAAATACCTCTGATGTAGGCACCCTTCTAAATTTAAACATGATAAACCTTTGTGTTAAAGTCCTAAATTTAATCCCTCCCTCTCCCCCTCCCTCTCTTATTGTGACTCCTCTCCACCTCAATACAAGTCTACCAAACATTTGAAGTTTCCTACCTGGATGATCAATTTTTTCAGGATCCAAGTTAAACCCTTTACGGTCAATAAAGCCTATGGTGTAAACAAAATCCTACGTCCCTAGTGATAACAACTTGCTTCACTTTTTCAACAAATATGTACTGTGTGTCTGCTCTGTGCTGAGGATACAGAAGACTAAAACAGACCAGCCTCATTCTTGTCGTGAAAATGGGATGATGGAGTTAAAATAATAATGACTGTTACTAACAACTCAGAGCTGCTCCTGGGAGAAGTAAATGCCTTCCTCCTTACCTGTCAACCCTACAGATCTCTTCAAAAGCATAAGGAGTTTCTTTCTCCATACACTTGCTATAGCTCCTGCCGTGTATGTTTTCTGAAATGAGTCCTGCAGCTTAGCTGAAAAGAGCGAGGGGTCAGCATGTGAGCCAAAGACAATAATGTGATGGCAGGAATAAGATAACCCCTGCCAGAGACAGACTGCACTGGGAGGCAACAAAGTGAGCTGCCCAGCAGTGGAGCGGGGAGTGGTGGGCAAAGAGAAGGCCTTCTAGGGGCCCCAGTTTTGAAAGACCTGGGACCCAGAGGAATAGTTGTCTGGGTTTCCTGTACTGCTGCCGTTTTTCAGATCTCCCTACAATGATGCTTTGTCATCTGGGTGTGTTCTCCTTGACATCAACCCGGTAGGACCTGTGACACAGCGAAATGCTGCTGAGAGCAGTTACATTCAAATCTTAGCTCCACCCCTTACTGGGTCATATGGCAAGTTATCTAATCTTTCTGTGTCTCCATTCCCTCACCAATAAAAAAGAGAGACTGTGCAATGCCTAAAAATAATATTGAAAGAAAAAAATGCTGTCTCCTTTACTGAAGTTCCTTTTGCTGTCTATTGTAACTGCTTTCTCCATTAGCCTTGAAGCTTCAGGAGGACAGAAATCATGTCTGTCTTCTTCATTATTACATCTCCAACACCTGGTATAAACACTCAACAAATATGTGTTGGATTGAATTAGTGAACTTGAACTTCCCCAAATGCACACGTACATGATTTTCCCTAGTTGCCTATGAGTCAACCTTAAAAAAAAAAAAAGATATCATATCTACTAGCTTCAGAGGGCACATAGGGGTGCTGGCCATAGGCCCAATACGAAGTTTTAAAATAGATAGTATCTACCTTAAATTTTTGCAGGTTTTATTGATGTTTCTAAGCTATGGGCAACATCATGGAATAACTGAAACAGTCCTAGATATGAGGGTCTAGTTATGGGTTATAGTTCTACTGTTAGTACTGACAAGCTGATTAACCTTGAGAAAATTAACTATCTTTGTAATTTTTAAAGGAAGATAATAAATACCCAACATTACAGGGACTGTGGAGAACAAACAGAATAAGGAAGTACTCTGAAAATTATAAAGCACTGACTAAGTTTAAGGTATTATATCCCCTCACTTTAAACATAATGTAAGATCAGTGATTTAACTGAAGTATGTGTCATGGTTAGGCAAAACATAATTCAGTTTCCTAAAATTTGAGTATTAGCCCAGGTAAGGGTAAGTGTCAGTGCTAAACAGATCTCCGTAGAGACTGTACGTGCCCCTGGATGCACTGAAGTTAGTAAATAGAGCCTTTGTCTCTCAATGTCTTTTTGCAACACAGAGCAGAGACCCTGTTAAGGAGGTGCTAGAAAACCAAAAGTGACATACCTGAGGGAAGAGAAAAACTGAAGCTGCCATCAGGCAGTGATCAGAAGCGAGGGACCCACAAACCCACGGATATTACAGAAGGCTATTAAGTGCGGACTTTTTCAGGAAACCCCAGGAGAGAGAGAAGGAGCACTGAACCAGAACAGCCCAGAGGCAAACCTGGGAGAAACCCAAGTTGCAGCCATTGTCAATACTACCACATTCATACATTGGGCCGATAAATATTTGTAGAAATAAAGCCGCCAAACAGAATAACTGGCAATGAAATAGCATGGCGTTTTACATCAGTAATGGACGCCTCTCAGGATCGGTTGGGTAACTAATCAATCCATCGTGAAGGTAAGTATTTTACCGTATCCATCGGTAGTCAGTACTTAATTTGGGGTTTTCTGTATACAGCACGGAGGTACCAAACAGGTTGTGGGGAGTTGTAAATACAAGACTGACTCCTCGGTGGCCATCCTCTCCAAAAGATGCTTAGCTCCACATCTCCATCTAGAGGATGGATCTGGAATTGTCTGTTTGCTGGGTGGTTTTATAAACATCACCAATCTTCACCAAACAGTTCTGGCTCTCCACTTTTTGCACACGTGGTAGAAGTGTACTTCCCTGTCCTCCTCTGAAATTGAGGTGGGCATTGTGACTTGCTTTGACAAATGAAATGGTGGCCGAAGTGGCAGGTTTCACTTCTGGGAAGAAGAATTAGGCGAAAGCATGGGTGCCACGCGTTGTTCCCCACCTTGGTGCCTATGGCGGAGCTCAGCCCAATGGCTATGAGGAGCAGAGCCTCTGCTAAACAAAGCTCACTGGATATATGAGCAAGAAAGAATTTTTTGTTTTGTCTTACCCAGAGATATTGGATTTCTTTGTTCAAACATGCTGATCCAACCCACTCTGAGTAGTACCACTGTTTATACTGATCTGTATTGCTTGTTTTGAAGGGAGTATCTGACTCACACTATGCCCTGATTTCCTACACTCTCAGCCCAGGCTCAGGCTGATGTACATATCTTCCTGTCTAGGTTGTTAAAACATAAAAGAACACTTTAAAAGATGAGGACAAAGCTCAGAAGAGCATCAAATGCTTTCAAGTATTCTATAAACTTGAATATTAATATACTACCTTTATTGGTTTTTCACAGTCACCTACCCCTTGTAAATTTAATTAATACTTTTATTTAAATTGACTTATTTTATTCAAGTTTGCTCTGAAAGAAACATTTGTATCACTATACATGGAAATTTAGAATCACTTGCTTAAAAGAAATAGTTGCATAAGTTTAATCAAAATAAAACAGTGCTATNCTACCCCTTGTAAATTTAATTAATACTTTTATTTAAATTGACTTATTTTATTCAAGTTTGCTCTGAAAGAAACATTTGTATCACTATACATGGAAATTTAGAATCACTTGCTTAAAAGAAATAGTTGCATAAGTTTAATCAAAATAAAACAGTGCTATTGAATTCAAGGTAGAAACCCTTGAGCTGTCACTCTGAGACTTTATTTGCTAAAAAGAGATTAGAAAGTGTCTGACAAGGTGTAATGTCATTTATTGTTATAAATACAAAGAAATGCTATGTAAGACAGAACACCCTAAAAGTAATCAATACATTTCCAAACTTGAAAGAGACCAAGGGAAATTCCAGGTGCCAGAAATGAACAAGTTATTCTAGATAGCTGGTGAAAGTTAGTCTGCAGCATTCTTGACTGGACATAGGCCTTAGGGCCCCACAGGAGAAGGGACCTCCAGGTGCTAGAAGACCTAGATCTGAACTTCACATAAGGCCATGGTCCCTAAAGAACCGCCCTCTGAATGAAAAGAGAGTGAGAACAAACTCTATCCTCTGGCCTCAGAAAGCATGGTCTGCCTGCAATCCTGGGTGGAAAATAAAAAGCAACCAATGAGAATTAGACACACTATTTGTATGCCAAGTGTGTCTGATTTATATTACCTGAATGATGTAGCAAACCCAAGCCAAGAGATTAAAATTAAAATTCATCTAGGACCATCAAAAGCCCAGACTCCCAGGGTTCCAGAAGAATCAAATATGAAACCACTTGGCAGTGCTACTTTCACTAACTAGGATTCACTGGAAATCCACTTAGGAGAAAGTTTAAAACCCTCTAAAAGATGAACTCACACCAGCACCCCCAACCCACACCTCCTAAGCTGCAAATTAAACCAGGGNAGTCAGACATGACTGAGCAACTGAACTGAACTAAAATCTTCATGGTGTTAAAGCACTGAGATTTGGCGTTGTCTGTCATAGCAGGTAATGTCATTTACCCTGAGTAGCCATGCTGCTTAAAAAAGGAACATCTAAAAATAATAATGCAGAAGTGTTGATGATAAAGTGTTATAAAAAGAAATATCAGAAAAACATTAGCCACAGGAAGCAAGTGTCACAAAATTAGTAACAAAATAGTCTCTGGGCAGAAAAGCATTATTAATGGTTAAGAAAGTTAATACTTTATGATAAAAGGAGGAATTTCTCAGAAGATATATTGATCCAGAGTCAATATGCTTTTAAGGACATAAGCCAAAAAAAGTCAAATATAAATNTGATGATAAAGTGTTATAAAAAGAAATATCAGAAAAACATTAGCCACAGGAAGCAAGTGTCACAAAATTAGTAACAAAATAGTCTCTGGGCAGAAAAGCATTATTAATGGTTAAGAAAGTTAATACTTTATGATAAAAGGAGGAATTTCTCAGAAGATATCTTGATCCAGAGTCAATATGCTTTTAAGGACATAAGCCAAAAAAAGTCAAATATAAATTATAAGGAGAAATTGATTTCATGGGAGGGAACTTGAATATGTCTCAAGAATTTATAAATCTGAAAAAATGCATAAAGATACAGAGGATCTGAACAAGTACGAACACAGCTTAATCTAATGGACAGATCTACAGTCAAGAAAATTACACATTTTTTTTAACTCATGAAAATTTTATAAAATGTCATGTAAAATACCAAAAGTCAATATTAGTTAGTGTTAGTCATTCAGTCATGTCCAACTCTTTGTGACTCCATTAACTATCGCCCACCAGGCTCCTCTGCCCATGAAATTCTCCAGGCAAGAATCCTGGAGTGGGTAGCCATTCCCTTCTCCAGGGCATCTTCCTGACCTAGGGATCAAACCCAAGTCTCCTGCATTGCAGGCGGATTCTTTACCATCTGATCCACTATACTGCATGTACTTTATTTCCTGACTTCAGGATGACATATAAGAAATCAATCATAAAAAGACTGGAAACTGGAAAACACATTTGTAAGTTGTTGAACAATAAAGGATGACATATCAAAACTTGTGAAAGTAGCTAAAGAAAATTCCTAGAGTAAAACAAATAACCTTGAACTCAAACATTAGAAAATAAAATGAATGAATTAGCTAAGGGCTCAACTCAATCCAGGAAGTTAGAAAAAGAACCGTGCTCTTAGGTAACCTCATGCTGTTTATAGAAATGTGGGCACCTACCTCATCACAAACACCACCACGTGGGGGCCAGTGACATAAATGGAATTCTTCAGTTTGAGAATGGATACCATTTCTATTAGAAGAATTGCTACTACCAGATTTTGTGTTTCTGGTACTTACGCTTCTTCATAAAGAAACCAGTATGCTGTAACNTTTATAGGAAATGTGGGCACCTACCTCATCACAAACACCACCACGTGGGGGCCAGTGACATAAATGGAATTCTTCAGTTTGAGAATGGATACCATTTCTATTAGAAGAATTGCTATTACCAGATTTTGTGTTTCTGGTACTTACGCTTCTTCATAAAGAAACCAGTATGCTGTAACATGGCAGTCCTGACACCACAGAGTAAAACAAAAGCAAAACTTTGGTACCTGGTTAATTCCACCCTTTTGCCTTTAGACCAGGTACAAAGGTAAGCCCATTCTACACTGTATATCCTTACAGCATTTCTGAAGCTGGCGGGATTTAATTGTTCTAGGATTACCCCTGTCCAAGATCAGGTTCTTTTTAACAGCAAATGAGCAGTGAACCAAGACACACACACACACACAGAGCACTTCAAGATACTCATGTTTCCTGACAGGTGTGCACACTCAGCAGCAGATAACACCGTTTCCAGGGAATAATCATTTTTATAAGACTGACCATTAAGAAATACAGCTCCATAGAAATAGGGTAGCAGGCTAAGGATGTTAATTGTTCTTTAGAAAAATACTAGATAGTTATGTTTATTTATTTGGGGAAATGATTACATAAAGAGAAAGTTCTTTTGCGACAGAGTTCCTAAAATTCTCCTGATTTCCTTCTAGTCAAATAAGACACACTGGACTGGTAAGGTTGCTTTCTCTAGGCATGGAGATAAAATGAAAAAAGAAGAAAACCTTTTACCAGGTGCTTGCCTGCCTTTGTTAAATACATACATTAGCCCTTTAAAGACCAAAGGTTGGAAAGTTGCCATTTTAGGATTCCTGTCTGATAAAGTGAAGTGAAGTGAAAGTTGTTCAGTTGTGTCCAACTCTTTGTGACCCCATGGACTACATGGTTCATGGAATTCTCCACGCCAGAATACTGGAGTGGGGGTAGCCTTTCCCTTCTCCAGGCGATCTTCCCAACCCAGGTCTCTCGCATTGTAGGCGGATTCTTTACCAACTGAGAGCTAAGGGAAGCCCAGGAATACGGGAGTGGGTAGCCTTTCCCTTCTCCAGGCGATCTTCCCCACCCGAGAATCACACTGGAGTCTCTTCCACTGCAGGCGGATTCTTTGCCAACTGAACTATCAGGGAAGTCAGATAAAGTGGGCAGCACAATTCAAGGTAAGGGTACATGCTACTCTGTAAGCTCCAGAGCTCTTATCACGTTACTCAGCTGGGGGTAAGACAGGCTGCACTGGGGATCACACACAGCTTAATCAAGCTGATACTCAGGAAAGGCTGGGAGCTTAGGAAGCTGAGTCTGAGCTCTTGAAATGAGGTTCTTGCCAACAACTGGCTACCCCATGGGACCTCACTCACCCCAGAACACATAAGTGTGGTGACTCCTATAAGCCAGGCAGCTGAGGGCAGATAAGGAAGGGGGAACAGGGAAAGAAGACAGAAAACGAATGGAAGATAAGCACTTGGCACTCACCCAGCTACTACCTTCTCTAGGGATTTTGCAAAACCCCACAAACCACAGCCATCTGCTCTCCGATTCTCAGAGGCGAGAGACATAATGTAGTCTCCTTACTCAGAGTTGAATTCTCAGAATAGGCAAGTAGCAAAAATCACTTGTCATCCAAACGACCCTTGAATGATAGCGTATGTCGTTCTGTATAAAATTCTTTGTAGTAGCCTTATGAGCACTACCACTTAAGGAACACTGAGGAGGGATAGAAGGAAAGCGTAAATATCATTTAAACCCATTGCTTTTCAGATAATAGTTAGATCCTTGGCTGTGAATGGGGCTGCATGGAGAATTCTACCTCTTGCCTGCAGGGTATATATTAGTCCCACACTTTTTCTAAAATCTTAAGACATCAATAATGTATTTGTTGTTAAGAAGATTAAGTTAAATGATGTAATCTCACATTGGGGAGGGGCATATACTTGTTTCTGAAGCCAACTGACTCATAGGCATTTTGAATTCAACATGTGCAAGACTGAACTCAGCGCTCTCTTTTACACAGGTCTGCTACAGCCTGAATTCCCTGTGGTGGTTTTACAAAATGTCCATGAATTCTCCAACATTCCTCTCAGAAGTTGGAGCCTAATCCTCCTTTCCTTAAGCATGGACTGAACTCAGTGACTTGTTTTTAAATAATGGAATGAGGCAGAAGTGACAATGTCTGGCTTCTAAGACTAGGTCCCAAGAGGCATGTGCCCTGCTTCCTCTTTGGTCTCTCTTGGATTACTCACCCTGGGAGAAGCCTGCTGCCGCCACATCCAGAGGATGCTCAAGCATGCAGTGAGGAACTGAGGCTTCCTATAAAAATCCAGGCAGAAACGGAGGCCTCCTGCCAACAGCCATGTGAGGGGCTCACCTTGGAAGCAGGTCCTCCAAGCTCCAGTCAGGTCTTCAGATGACTGATGTCTCAACAGCAACTTCATAAGAGACCCTGAGTCAGAACAACTATCTAATCTGCTCTTTAATTCCTGATACAGAAACCATGAGAGTATACATGTTTGTTGTTTTAAGGTAAATTTTGAGACACTTGATTGCCTGGTAATAGTCAGCTAACATCTTCCCATCCCAGTGAATGTCCCTACTGATCACCTGAGCTCCCAGCCCCCCCAGATGAGCGTTCATTCTTCTTTCCCTTCTTTTTCTACCATTTCTTCCCAATCCAGCTGGCCATCCTGACAATCCAGTCTTAGACAGTGGCCTCATCTTCTCCTCTTTACTTTCACTGCTACGATCTTAGTTCATTTTTTCCCTAGCAGAAACCTGTTTCTGGTTTCACTCCCCACCCCCCTCCACATCGCTCAGTATCCACGCTTCTCAATCTAACCTTGTTTCAGTCCTTTCACATCCCCATTGTCTCAAGGGAAGGGTCCTGGCTCCAGAGTGTGGCTCACCGGGCTTCAAGGTCTGGCTTCCCTGGATACACCCAAGCTTCCTCTCCCCTCAGACACTCCCTACCTTGGCCATTGCCCATTCCCTACTTGGCCCTCGCATGTCATCTACAACTCAGCTTAGACACCTCAGCCACAGAGCTCATCCCCAAGCTGCAGTTAGGTCAAGTTCCACGGTACCCTGAGCTCACATCAAATGGGTATTTTTCATGATTTACAACAATCTGTTCCTAACTTGCCTGCCCTGCCTCCCACACTCATGACCACTCTTGTTCCCCACCTCCACACTTACACACAGAGGTCCTTGAGGACAGGCTCTCCCAGTGCTTAGCATGTGTGNGCCACAGAGCTCATCCCCAAGCTGCAGTTAGGTCAAGTTCCACGGTACCCTGAGCTCACATCAAATGGGTATTTTTCATGATTTACAACAATCTGTTCCTAACTTGCCTGCCCTGCCTCCCACACTCATGACCACTCTTGTTCCCCACCTCCACACTTACACACAGAGGTCCTTGAGGACAGGCTCTCCCAGTGCTTAGCATGTGTGATTGGCAAAGGGCCTAGCATGTGGTGGAGGTGAATAGCTACTGAATAAACACCCTTATTTAGAGATGTGAGGATGCCCTACTCTTCTAGCAAAGTGTTCCTCATAAGGTCTTATCACCTAATGGAACTCGACCACCAAAATTCTCTACCACCAAATCACCTTCCATAACAAGTTAAACTTTCTTCAAAACATAATTCAGACAAATGTATACATATATCCCCTTCCTCTTAAGCCTTCCTCCCACCACATCTCACCCCTCTAGATAGCTAGTACAAGGGAAACACACAATATTATAAAACAATTTAAAAAAAATTTTAACACAAAAACATAACTCAGAAATGTGGGTGATTCTTACAACAGTGATTATCGCAGAAGAGCAATTGCTCTAAACATAATTAGGTGAAGTTCAGCCAGCATACAGTTTACAGTGCTTTCTCCTACAGTGATAAAAATACCTCTCTGATGCTATTAGGAGTAACCTGGAGTAGGGGGAAGGTGCAGT
>SJYA01001333.1:2198678-2222607 GCA_006410615.1 Neotragus moschatus
TGGAAAAGGTCAGTTTTCATTCCAATCCCAAATAAAGGCAATGCCAAGGAATGTTCAAATTACCAGACAATTGTACTCATCTCATACACTACCAAAGTAATGCTCAAAATTCTCCAAGCTATGCTTCAACAGTATGAGAACCAGGAACTTCCAGATGCTCAAGCTGGATTTAGAAAAGTCAGAGGAACCAGAGATCAAATTGCCAACATCCACTGGATCACAGAAAAAGCAAGAGAGTTCCCAGAATACGTCTACTTCTGCTTCATTGACTATGCCAAAGCCTTTGACTGTGTGGATCACAATAAGCTATGGAAAATTCTTCAAGAGATAGGAATACCAGACCATCATACCTGCCTCCTGCAAAATCTGTATTCAGGTCAAGAAGCAACAGTTAGAACAGGTATGGAACAATGGACTGGTTCCAAATTGGGAAAGGAGTACATCAAGGCTGTATACTGTCACCCTGCTTATTTAACTTATATGCAGAGTACATCATGTGAAATGCCAGGCTGGATGAAGCACAAGCTAGAATCAAGATTGCTGGGATAAATATCAATAACCTCAGATATGCAGATGCCACCACCCTTATGGCAGAAAGCAAAGAGGAACTAAAGAGCCTTTTGATGAAGGTGAAAGAGGAGAGTGAAAAAGTTGGCTTAAAACTCGACATTCAAAAAACGAAGATCATGGCATCTGGTCCCATCACTTCATGGCAAATAGATGGGGAAACAATGGAAACAGTGACAGACTTTATTTTCTTGGGCTCCAAAGTCACTGCAGATGGTGACTACAGCCATGAAATTAAAAGATGCTTGCTCATTGAAAGGAAAGCTATGACAAACCTAGACAGAGTTTTAAAAAGCAGAGACATAACTTTGCCAGCAAAGGACCATCTAGTCAAAGCTATGGTTTTTCCAGTAGCCATATATGTATGTGAGAGCTGGACCATAAAGAAGGCTGAGCGCCAAATAATTGATGCTTTTGAATAGACTGGAGCAGATTCTTGAGTCACTTGGACAGCAAGGAGATCAAACCAGTGCATCCTAAAGGAAATCAACCATGAATATTCACTGGAAGGACTGATGCTGAAACTGAAGCTCCAATATTTTGGCCATCTGTTCTGAAGAACCGACTCGTTAGAAAAGACCCTGATGCTGGGAAAGATTGAAGGCAGGAGGAGAAGGGGACAACAGAGAATAAGATGGCTGGATGGCATCACTGATTCAATGGACATGAGTTTGAGCAAGCTCTGGGAGATGGTGAAGGACAGGGAAGTCTGGCGTGCTGCAGGCCATGGGGGTCGCAAACAGTTGGACATGACTGAGTGACTGAACAGGTCTGTGGTAGTTTGTTATGGCAGCTCAAGCAAATGAATATAGTATCTGATCTTTATTAGCATGGATCTCAAGGAGGGGCGTTTAAGTCCCTCTATCCTTCCTCTAGCTAGAAAGCCCTTCTGCTGCTATCTGACAGACCTAGAGGTGAGGAGAGAAGCCCTCGTGAGGTCCCTCATGGCTGACAGAAAAAAGCCATCACCTTTACTTACCCATGTCCCACTGTACAGTGTAATCACATTCTGTGAAGCTAATTTATGAGACTTGATTAATTTCCTACTCTCCTGAGGGATATATTTAGTAACCATATAGCTATGCCAATGTCACAGGGAGAGCTGGTTCTTTTAGCTATTTTTTTTTTTTAACAGGGGTATGTCTTCATTATATAAATATAGATACCTATTTAGAGGAAAGTTTTTAAATAATTGTTGTTCACAGACTTATAGCAGTATACAGGATTCCAAGACTCTGTCTGGTATATGACTCACACTTTCTAATTACCAAGTCCCTGCTGATAAATAAGTTAGTACTGGGACATAAAATTAACAGCTTAAGACCAGCCACTTATGACCAAGCAAGTCAAAAGCAAGCCTGGAGTCTATAAACTGTGAAGTGCATGAAAATTTTGATTAGAGGCTTCTCCTGGGAAATTCAGTCTCAGGCCTTATATCAAGAACATGACCTTTGATCACCCCTGAACTTACTCTAATCAACAAAGAAAACTTCCCCTCGCTCAGCCCAGGAGTGGGGCTTTACTCCATGCCAAGCTATCCTTCTTTCAGTTATTGATAGTGACATTTCCATACTCAATAATCCCTCTAGCTCTCCTCTCATCTCCATTTCACCTGCCCTCCTAACAGATCTTGTGCACAGCTGCTCTCCTGAGATCACAGGTGTTACTCCTATTTTAGAAAGAGCTATTTACAAACTTTCAACTTCATCAACCTTTCCTGGGTATTTCTCGGAGCTGAACATAGAAAAATGCAACTACTTAAGTGGCAAAATTTTTATTCTTCTCTTGCTTCATGGGCAATGGTAGCTTTATGAATGGGGTTTCCATATTAGATTTGGACAACACTAAAACCGGTTTTACAGGCCATCATACAGGAAGCCTGTGTTCAGTTCTGAATTTTTGGATTGGAGGGACTTGGAAAGATCTCTGTCTCAAGGCATAACTGCTGCTGCTGTTGCTGCTAAGTCGCTTCAGTCGTGTCCGACTCTGTGCAACCCCATAGACAGCAGCCCACTAGGCTCCTCTGTCCCTGGGATTCTCCAGGAAAGAATACTGGAGTGGGTTGCCATTTCCTTCTCCAAACTCTTCACACTACGGTATAGCTATTCTTGGCTGATTTTTAACTTTGTAAAATAAGTATGCTATACTACATTTCCTACTTTTCACATAAGCTATCCCACCCAGCCTACCTTTCTTCTGAGTCTAACCCCCCTCTCTCTCTCCAGCCCTACCCTTTAAAGGACTCAGGTGATGGTGTCACCTCTAGAGGGAGTTTTTTCGGACCACCCTTCTCCCAGTTCTCTGTACCCTCCTTCCCTCCTTGGTCAAAAATCTGGTCAATGTATCGAAGAACTTCCTGAGAAAAAAGAACAATTTATCTCATAATAGTACTGAAACACTCAACCCATGACACACAGGGATATAAAAAAGATACAAAGATATTTATCAATAATCACAAGAAACACATTACAGAAATGTGAGCTGTCTTATGAAGTGATATATGTGTATATATGTATCACAGCCCTTTCCACTCATGACATGAACTCCTGTTTATTATCCACCTAGGGCTTCCAAACCAGTTTTCCATAAGCCTTGATGGATGTACAATAGCTTCTCTGGTCCTCACTGTTTGTTTCTCAGGCTATTATTCTTTCGGGGTAGAAATTTAACAAATGTTTCAGCCCTAGAACCACGTGGAAGGTGTTAGTCTGGAGGAGGGTATATTACAAAGAGAATGATTCAGACACACATTCTGTGTATGTCTAAGAATTTAAAATCTAGGAGACTAAGGAGGAAAAGACATGCAAGTTCACACAAAACAGTAGGGTGAAATCCATGAGTAATACTCATGGAATTTCAAAGACAGGAGTAGCTCCTCCACATGTGGGCAGAGTAGACGAACCTAGAAGTCTCCACACAAGAGATGTTGGGCCTGGAGATGGAATGGTGATAGATGAGATTCGAGCTCTCCTGTTTCTTTCCTCCCTTCTATGTCCCCAGCCCCCAAGCCCACTATCAAGACTTATTCTGTTCTACTCTAGGAGTCAGAATCTACTTGGAGCTTGTGAGGAGCACCATTTGGCCTGATCCCTGGTTTCAAACTGCCACTGCCCATGAAGGAAGGGGACAACTGGAAGAAAAAGGCACCATCTTCCTTACATCCCACTCCAACTGGTCCACTTCTGTAGATCTAGATAGAAGCTTGCTCTTGGTAACAGTGGAAGTGTTGTCATAGAAACCACAGCCCAATATTGGGACCATGACCTAAGGCTGACTAATCAGATGTAGATTTAGCTTTCTGAAAGTGCTTCTGCCAAAGGTGACTCCATACTGTTCAGATGAGAGAGCCTCATGCTTTCTTCAGCTCACTCATATTAACTTGTACTGAGGGCAGCAAGGCTGCAGATTCTCAATCACGAGGAATGACCTGATAACCTATTACAGGCTATGCTGGTTCCTCATGAGGCACCTCACCAAAAGGTTCTTATCTTCCTCCATCTTCCATGTCTGCAGTTCTAGAATTGCCTCTCTTCTTTCCATCCCAAGCAGTTTCAGTCCATTCTATTTCACATGGACTACCAACTTCCCATCTTGCCTCCCATCTCTTCCACACCATTGCCAGTCTATTGCCAATCACAACTCCCTACTCCAAAAAAAAAAAAAAAAAAAAAAAACTGGCTTCCCAATTTGATACAAATTTCCTTGACTCTCAGGACTTTCCATCATTTAGATCAACCCAGCATTAGCATCTCCAAACATTCTACTTTTCGGACAACATGAGCTTCTAGGTTCCCAAGTCTTATAGACAGTTCTGAAGAACTGTCTTGATTTGTATAAACTGTCTTGGTTTATATTCCCTTCTGCTGAAATGCTTCTTCCCCCAACTAATCCACCATGAATCCCGTATTTGCTCCTCCACAACCAAAGAGAAGGAGTGAGGCTCTCCCATATTTGAGGGCCCAGGGCCCCTCAGTTCCACTTGTTAGGGAATTGACTTTAAGGTGGGCTACAGGCTATGGGGTCACACAGAGTTGGACATGACTGAAGTGACTTAGCACTCATTCATTCACTACCGTTTGAGAGCTATTTGTTTTGCTTTTGCGTCACATGCAGTTTTTAAGGGTACATAGCATCTTGTTCATAATAAATGCACAAGCTCTGAGAAGAGAGTTCAGTTTCCTTTCTCCCAAATTGCCAAGGGTTGTAAAGGAATTAGGAAATGCCACCTTACCCTTAAAATAGGAGAGCAGTAGAGTGTTTTTGTTTTTGTTTTGTTTTTTAATTCTGAGGAATGTAAATACAAGGACTAGATTTAACAAAGTGTTAATCACTTAGTTGTGTCCGACTCTTTGCCATCCCATGGACTGTAGACCACCAGACTCCTCTGTCCATGGGATTCTCTGGTGGGCAAGAATACTGGAGTGGGTTGCCATTTCCTTCTCTAAGGGATCGTCCTAACCCAGAGACTGAACACGTTCTCCTACACTGCAGTTAAATCTTAGTTAAACTCAGATTTAACTAAGGGCTTCTCAAAGGCCCTGGGATGAAAGGAAATGCACTAGATCAAGAGCCGGCCCCCCTGGGGAACTTCCCTGGTGGTCCGGTAGCTAAGACTCCACACCCCCAACCCAGGAGGCCTGGGTTCCATCCCAGGTCAGGGAACTAGATCCAGCATGTCACAACTGGGAATTCGCATGCTGCAGCTAAAGACCCTGAGTGCCTCAACTGGCATAGCCAAATAAATAGAATATAAAAAAGAGCTAGGCCACTTGAGTTCTGATCCTGGCGCAGTCACCGACTATGATCTTGAGCCAGTCTTTCACTCCAACTAGAGCTCACTTGCTTGCTTATAAAGTGAGGAAGTGAGTCAAAAATGAATTCTATGATTTTTTCAGCTCATATTATCTTAGCAATCAAAACTCAGAAGGGAAGAATAATATGGAGAATCACGCATCAAAATCACAGGCAAATTGGCTTAACTGAGCCCTCATATGATCATCATGTTCAAACAGGGGAGTCCACTCCTGCCTCTTCTCCTGCACCCCTTTTGTATACCTATCCACCATACCCTATGATTCTTGCCATTATTAATCCATAAAGAAAGCTGCAATCAAATATTGCTTGTCAACTCTGATGGAGGCAGGATACCAGGGACAGAGTCTGTCCTTCACTACTTTTCCGTCTGCCCCGTCTTATCCCTTTCCCTCTCCCCCAGCTTCCCTACTGACTAGACTGGATGAGGAACTGAGAACCCATCCCAAATTCAAATACTGCTCTAGCAGGAAGTTGATTCCAGTAAAGCCTCTGTCTGCAAAATCTTGGCCCGTCAAAACAACTCCAGACTAGCTATTAAGAAAAAAACAAGCTTTTATTTGCTATAGGTGAACTCAAGCTTTCTAGTCATAACCTATACTGAGTACCTGAACTTATGTACAAACCCTCACTGTCTTCTAGCTAGCTAGAAAATATGAAGTCTAAAGGTCAAAAAAAGTACTGTGATCCTTTATTTAATATGAGATAAATCCTTCCCTGAGTACAAAGACATTCAAGAATGAAAATCCAAATGGAAATTCACTGGAAAGTACCAGAGAGCCCTAACCATTGGGAAAAAGTTAATTTGACTTCTTGTTAATAGGAAGGAGAAACTGGCTCATTACCCTTAAGCACCTACAAAGCTTCAGATCTTATTTAGGACACAAAGGGTAACTTTGCATTACAAAGCTAAATCTCCTGAGGATGTTCCCAAGTGTTGGTGTGAATAACAACAGCCAACAGCCTCAAATTATTTATTTATCTTTGAGTTGCAGAGTGAAGTCCAAGCTGCTTTTAACTACAGAGCTTCTACTGGCCTGCATAAGGGTAATTTACTGATGCAGACACTTCCAGAAAGGCACTTTCTGCCTGCCAGATAACCTGTCTCTTTAAATTAAGAGAAAGATCATGGATCATGTTTTTTTTATTGCAAGGAAGTTTAATCTAATGATTCCAGTTTTAACAGTGTGTAAATGTGATCAATCATGATTTTAAGAAAATTCTCAAGTGAACATTTTGAAATGGACTCATTCAGTGATGCCTTCTATTTTTCTCTCTAGGAGGGGGTCAGGGTCAGGGGGACCATCTGGTGGGAAATGAGCCCAGAAGCTGTGTTCAAATAGCAATTTACATAAGATCCACACAACATTCACAGCTCCTATGAAAGAAGAGAGGTGGGGGGGGGGGTGGCAGTTTATAGAAATTATGTCCTCTACCCCTTAAGTCACCATGACCAGTATTCTGATTTCAGGTAGAATCACACTTTAAACCACTCCTTATAGATGGGAGTCTAGATTTTTGGTTTCTACATAGGAAATTCATAACCTATGTATTTGTTTGAAATTAGCCAGGTGATAACTTTTTTTAGTTTCTAACATAACAGCTTTTCAGTGAAATACGGATATTCTCTAAGTACCATTTTCTGTCTTGATTTTGAAAAACAGCAATAGAGAACAAAAAGATGACCTATTTCTGCAGCTTAGAACTTGGGTAAGATTTAAAGGTTACAAGATCTATCAGAAAAAAAGAGAAATATTTGTTACTAGCTTCAATAACTATTAGTAATAACATAAAAAATTAAAATGCCATCATATCAGGGCCACTCTGCTTGTCAAATAATCCAAATAAACATTTTAATACCCATGAGGTAAGAGTCCTAAACAGTTTCCAAACTGTCATTTCTTTTGATTTTTTATCTCTATTTTCATCACAGACACGAATGAAAAATCTTTATAGCTGTGCAGAGTCTATTTACCTAATTACCTGATTGTCAAAGGAGGGGTAGGAGATAGCGCGCAGGACCATGAGCCCTTCCAGTATGAGTTGATATGGAATGAAACGCAGCTGCCAGCTGTCATTTGCAAGGGACTGGGCAGAGCTCTGTATCCTGTCACTCCCTCCCTTCTCGCCCCTCCAACTTCCAAGCTGCAACAGCCTAGTCTGTGAGCGTAACACTCTCCACTGCAACCCGACCTCCTTCAATGACGCTCCTAAAGCCGCACCAGGACCCACACCTACCTTCTGAGGACAGAGGAGGCTGCAGAGTGAGAAGGATGCTTGGTTAAGGCTCCTCAGCATCCCCTGTCTGGAGCAGTTAACTGGGAATACAGAGTCGCCTCCATTTTCTGGTCACGTGATCATGGGCACATCTAAATACGGAGGATCACTGGCCTGCCAGATCTCCCAGTGAGCCCTCACCACCGCTGCCTGCTTCTGCGAGGGGAAGGAGCTGGGGCTGTGATGAGTTTCACTTGTGAATATAGACTACTCCTTCAATCAGGGTGTGGAGGCAGAAATGCCCCTCCCTTGATTTTTGTGTCTGCTCAGAAACACTGTTGTCACTCCTGTTCCTAAATAAGACTGAATGTGAATGCGCTCAGAGCACAGACTGGAAGCAATACAGTTCCCCTGAAACCTCTTTAAAAAAAAAAAATCCTTCAGCGACACAGCACGTGAAGTAAGATAATAGTGTCATTATTTTCATTTCAGAGACAGTGGTCAAAACCATAATAAAAAGGGACTATGGAAGCGTAGTGAAATACATAAAGAAATCCAACTCGAGTTTCTAGAGAAAGTTAGGATGTTTACCCAAGATCAATACAGCTTTGGCTATTAAGAAACACAGGCACGTGACCAGTAAGCACTTAGACCCTGGAGTCAGAGGGCCTGAGTTTGAAATCTAATTTCCACTACTTATTAGCAAGTTTGGACCAGTAGTTACTAAACTACAGACTGCTGACTCACAAACGGATAATAACAACACTGTTACTTTAAAGCAAGATAATCTAGGTAGAGATTTTAGAGAGCCTGGGTTAAAAGAACTTATTAGCTACTAATAATATTAATTCTAAAAATGCCAACAGAAATATTTGATGGAGTTATGTCAAATGAAACATGAATGAAAAGCTTACATAACAGAAAAACATACATTCATTAGTATCATCTTCAAAGGAAACATATTGCCAGACAAATCAAACGAAGACTTCTGATCACAATCAGGCAACATATCAACGTGCAAAGGAACCACAGGCACCACCTTCAGAACTAGGTTGTCAGAAGTCCCATGTTACATCATCTTTCTGTTTCTCGTGGGAGATAGTGGGTAGGTGAGTTGGGGAGGGTGCTATGGCAGAATACGGCAGGCAGTTTGGGGTCCTCTCCAATTGAGCTAACTCCAAGATAAGAGGAAAGTGAATTATTCAATGGAGGACCTGACCATAGTAAATATTTAAGAAATGTTAGCTCCTAGTCTTAAAATGAAGGACATTTCATGTCTTTCCCACAGCCACTGGGGGTGGTAAGAGGGCAGCAGTGAAGGGAGAAGAGGAAGAAGTGAATTTTTATACCTCTACTTAAACTAAAAGCCTACAAAAATTCTCCCAAGTGATGAGCAATTATGAAACTAATTTCTCATATGCTTTCTATTGTTTAGTTATGGAGAATTGGAGGTGGGGACCGTAGAGGGTAATGACTTTGCAGGGTTCAGCGAAAACCCAGTGCAGTTTCCAAAGCCAAGCTGAGCCAGAATTCATCAGAGGTGGCTCCAGAACTGGCTGTACCTGGGTGTCCAGGGTGAAGCCTAAAAATGGGGTCTCTGCTTTGTGAAGTGCTGGCTCATTAGGGGGTCCCTCCTCAGGTGGAAAAACATAGTGATTGGAGCTGCAGTAAGAGGAGTTACATGTTGTAGAACAGACACTGTAAGTGAACCTGTCCTCAATATCTAACAATATACATGTGTAACTAGATAGTAGTGGGAAGCTGCTGTATAGCACACGGAGCTAGCTGGGTGCTCTGTGACAATCTGAAGGGGTGGGATAGGGGAGTGGGAGGGAGTCTCAAGAGCTATATGTATACATATAGCTGATTCACGCGGTTGTACAGCAGAAACCAACAAACACTGTAAAGCAATTATTCTCCAATTAAAAATAAATTTTAAAAAAAGTCAACAGTTGACATGGAAAATGATTAAGTTACTGTTATCGGATCCATCATAGACACCTTTAAAACATTAAGTAGCACTTCATTAAATGGGGAAGTATGGGACATCTGTTACCAACAACAGCGTTTCCACTTGTCTTGCAGGATCTTCTCTCAGACTGTGTCAAGGCAAAATAGCCCTAGCTCAGCAACAGCTGGGCATCTGAGGATATATACTTCTTGTTCATTTCACTGGCGTAGTTGCAATCACTTTTTTAAAAAAGAATTGCTGCTTACATGTAGTAAGTAGCTTCCTGATTATTATATAGATGAAAAGGACATGGTAGATGTCAATCCTGGGGATTTGTAGTTATTCTTTGAGAATCTAACACTTTCAAATTATTATTCAATTAATTGAAGTTGGAAAAAGCAATAATATGAAAGGTCTTTGAAGATTATATATTGCCAAGTACTACTTGAGTTGATGATGTAACCGATGACTAAGTAAACAGACTAATTCCCCCCCCACACACACACTGCCCTTGGAGATTTAAACTGGTATAGGCAATGGATAACAAAAGCAGGAACAAAAACGAAAAACTCAACAGGCACACCTGTTTTTCTCCATGAGGCTGACTGAGTGAAACGGGTAACAGGACTCTAAGCAAACAGAAAAGCTGTAAGAATCTTGGAAGAACTATAATAGAAAGTATGAGAACATCACAAATAGGTAACTATGGTCTCAAATTTCAAAAGAAAGATGGACTTTTGCAACATTAGAAAAGATGCATATTCCTATTATGAACTGAATATGTCCTCCTAGAATTCATCAGGTGAACTCCTAAACGTTCCCCTGTATGATGGCTTTAGGAGATGGGACCTTTGGAAAGTAATTAGGATTAGGTGAGGTCATGAGAGTGACACTCATGAGTAGGAGCTCTCTCACTTCTTCTACTGTAGGAGGATTCAATGAGAAGTTGGAAGTATGAAACCTGGAAGAGGGCTCTCACCAGAACACAACTACGCTGGCATTCTGACTTTGAATTTCCAGCCTCTAGGACTTTGAGAAAGAAATTGGCGTTGTTTAAAAGCCGCCCAGTCAATCTATGGTAATCTGTTACAGCAACCTGAACTACATCACTGCCAAACTAAATTGAGCATGTCTCCTTTGGAAAGGGAAGCAGCAAACACTAGTAATTATCATCTTCATTAAAAGCGAATTATGTTGGACAGACTTGACTTTCTTTTCCATTCCTTCAATTGAGCGTATTTATGGGGCCCCTAAATATGTGGCAAGTGCTGTTCTAAGCACCAGGGGTACAGTAATGAACAAGCAAATCAAATGCGTGCAATTCTAGAGGGTCCATTCTCATGTGTGGGGACAGACACAACAAAATCAACTAGATAAACAGAAGACCTTTCCAGATAAGGCACAGTGGTAGGAAGGAAACAGAGCAGGGTGGTGGGATAGAGCATGGCTCTCAACCTGGGCACTGCTGGCCCTTGGGGTTGGATAACCCTTTGTTGTGGGGGGCTCCCTTGTCCACCGTAGGATGTTAGCAGCATGTGTGACCTCTACTCATTAGATGACAGTAGTACTGGCCCCAGTTGTGGCAACCAAAACTGTCTCCAGATATTGCTAGATGTCCCCTAGGTGCGAGGGGCAAAAGGGCCCCTGGTGGAGAACTAGAATAACTGGGTTGTATACAGTTATTACTACTATAGATGGAGCAGTTATAACTCCATGAGGTTTCTCTGCTACTGCTACTGCTAAGTCGCTTCAGTCGTGTCCTACTCTGTGCAGCCCACCAGGCTCCCCCGTCCCTGGGATTCTCCAGGCAAGAACACTGGAGTGGGTTGCCATTTCCTTCTCCAATGCATGAAAGTGAAAAGTGAAAGTGAAGTCGCTCAGTCATGTCCGACTCTTAGCAACTCCATGGACTGCGGCCCACCAGGCTCCTCCGTCCATGGGATTTTCCAGGCAAGAGTACTGGAGTGGGGTGCCATTGCCTTCTCTGAGGAGGTTTCTCTGGAGAACCACAAATGCTGAGAATAAGCCAGCCATGTTAGGAGAGTTCTAGATTGAGAGTAGGGCTGGCACGAAGTCACCATACTGGAAGAGTGTGATCTGAAGGACTGAAGGCTAATGGAGGGAGTGGTCGTGGTGATCAGAGATGTAAGCAGTAACTGGGAGATGTATTAATGCACGCATGTGCAATCTATAAAAAATGGTACAGATGAACCTAGTTCCAGAGCAGGAACAGAGATACAGATATGAGAATGAATGAATGAACATATAGACACAGGGGGGAAGTGGAGGGTGGGACGATTGGAAGGTTAGGTTTGACATAAATACACTACTAAGTGTAAGACAGATAACTGGTAGAAACTTGCTCTAAAGCACAGGGAGCTCAGCTCAGTGCTGTGTGATGACCTAGGTGGGTGGGGGTGGGGCGGGTAGGTGAGAGGGAGGTCTGAGAGAGGGGATGTATGTATACATATAGCTGATTCACTGTTGTACAGCAGAAATTATCACAGCATTGTAAAGCAATTATATTCCAATTAAGAAAAAAACAGGATAAAGAAACAGTGTGTGATCCTCTGAAATACCGTAAGGTACATAGTTCTCAGCTGGCTGGGGTTAATCCAGGATACAGTTTGGAACACATAAGGGACCATATGCGTGACATATTTTTCACTCCGTCTAACATAAATTCTAATTCTCAGTTGATCAACTTTTCAGATAGTTTAAGTACGGGAATTAAAAATTTTACTCTCTGGAAGCTGAACAGCCACACGTAAATCAATGAAGCTAAAACACACCCTCATATCATGCATAAAAATAAACTCAAAGCCTAAAGTCTTAAATATAAAACACGACACCATAAAACTCCTAGAAGAGAACACAATCAAAACATTCTCTGACATAAATCATACCAGTGTTTTCTTAGATCAGTCTCCCAAGGCAACAGAAATGAAAGCAAAATAAACAAAAGGAACTTAAACTTATAAGCTTTTGCACAGCAATAGAAACCATGAGCAAAATGGAAGACAACCTATGGACTGAAAGAAAGTATTTGCAAACGGTGTTCCCAACAAGGGCTTAATTTCCAAAATGTACAAACAGTTCATACAACTCAAAAACAAAAAATAAAGCAATCTAAAAATGAGCAAAAGACCTAAATAGACCTTTCTACAAAGAAGACATATAGATGGTCAATAGGCACATGAAAAGATGCTCATCATTGCTAATTACTAGAGAAATGCAAATCAACACTGCAATGAAGTACCACCTCATGCCAGTCAGAATGGCCATCATTAAAAAGTTTCAAACATCAAGCTATAGAGAGGATGTAGGGGAAAGGGAACCCTTTGGTGGGAGGGTGAACTGGTACAGCCATCATGCAAAACAGTGCAAAGGTTCCTCAAAAAAAAAAAAAAAAATAGGGTTGCCATATGATCCAGCAATCCTACTTCTGGGCATACATCTGGACAAAACTATAACTTGTAAAGATACATGCACCTCTATGCAGTAGCCAAGACACGGAAACAATCGAAATGTCCATCGACGGATGAATAAAGATGCGATAGTATACATAATGGGGTACTATTCAGCCATGAAAAAGCAATGCCTTAATGCCATTTGCAGCAGCATGGATGGACCTAAAGACTATCGTATTAAGTGAAGTCAGAAAGAGAAACACAAATATGATATGTTACCACATATATGTACAGCCGAAATTTGACACAAACAAACCTATCTATGAAACAGAAACAGACTCATGAATATAGAGAACAGACCGGTCATTGCCAAAGGGGAGAGAGGGTGTAGGAGGGATGCACTGGGAGTTTGGGATTAGCAGATGCAAACTCTTATATACAGAATGGATAAACAACAAGGTCCTACTGTAACACAGGGAACTGTATTCAATGTCCTGTGATAAACCATAATACAAAATATAAAAAAGAATGTATATACATGTATAACTGAATCACTCTGCTATACAGTAGTTAACACTGTAAATCAACTATATTTCAATAAATTAAATTTAAAAGTTAAAAAAAACCCACTCCCAGCCATTACCTAGAACCAAACTCTCTACGTCAACAATTTTAAAAAGCCACATCCTTTAGCCAACAGTTAAAATGAAGGGAAGGTATTCTAATTTCCGCCATTGGTATAGCCTGGATTTCTACAAAGGGTGATCTAATCCTAGAGTGACTTTTTGACAAGCTTTGTCTTAAAGGAACTCTCATAAGTATCTTGAAAACAAATCCTCCAAAGCACTGGAGGCATAGCAAACTCATCCTGTACATTTATATAACTCAGCGCACTTTTCAGAACCTAAGCTTCCCTCACTCTCCAATTAAGCCAGTGTGCTGCCTAGGTTCTCTTTGCTGCTTCAGGTCCACTTTCCAACGTGTTCCACCTTGCTTTTCTCCCTGGGAGGCTCCCTCCCTTCACTCTCTAAATTCCACCTGGTTTTGACCCACGAGGGCTGCTGGAGGGAGGTCAGAGGAGGAAGGAAGGCGGCTCCCTCCCTTCCAGAATGCCTCAGGCTGAGCATGTCCTTGCAGGACGGCCCTTTCTGCCCAGAGTTCTCGCTCTGGGTCTGGGACTCACTGCTTCCCCTCACTGGAGGCCTGGGAATAACAACAGGTGTTCTGTTACTATTCCTGGGTTACCCCACGATTCCTTGTGAGTTCCTCAGAAGTTGCCTCTATCTCTGTAAATACTCCCTTTATTAAATATTTCTTCAATTATCTTTATTCGAATGTGTCATCTCTTTCCTGCTGAGTCCCTGATACACTAGTACATCTTGCTTTCAAAAGACATGACTCCTTGTCTTCCTCAAAACCATCAATCATCATGGAGTCTCTTTTCCTGACCTCAAGTTTGACATTTGCCCGTTTCAGCCAGAGAAGTACCTTGGATCCTTGGATTTTTCCTCAGGTTAGAAGCCAACACAGCACAAAAGGGCTCCGCTGTGGGTGTTTCTCCCCCAAGACAGCTGGGTTGCGTCACCTCATCTTAGTGCTCGTGGTCTTCTCTCACTATAAAATTCCTCACCACAAAATACCACATCTGGGACTTACTGGTGGTCCAGTGGCTAAGACTCCTCGCCCCTAATGCAGGGGGCCCAAGTTCGATCCCTGGTCAGGGATGAGTTATTAGCATGCTACAACTAAAGATCCTGTGTTCCACAACTAAAATCCAGAGCAGCCAAATAAATAGAATATTAAAAATATATATATCTGTGCAGATATACATATTTACACCAAGGGGTCTGATTCGCTCACCCCCTCTGGCCTCCAGCTGCTGGAGTTGGTGCCACACCTCACAGAGGAGAAGCAGCTCACTGACACGGCAGTGGCCATGATGGAGTTGCTGAGGCAGGAAATAAGTGCTCAGGTGTGAAAAGAGCTCAGCGACAGGTCACATGACAGCGTGAAAAGGCAGGGGTGAGTTCTGACTCGGTTATCCTCAAAATCTCCCTTTGGGAACTTTGGCTCTTGAACTTGAACCTTTCCATGGGACAACAGGAGAATAGGAATAAATACATCAATCTATAGAAATTCAAAAAAAGTTACTCTCTGTCTCATTTGACAAGCAGTGAGCTAGAAGGGAGAAGACTTAAGTTCAAGCCTCAACTTTACCATTTTCTCGTTTCTGGATGACATTAAACAGCTCACTTATTGAATCAGTTTTTTTGTCTATGAAATTGGGATAATAAAATTTTCCATGTCTATTGCAAATGGAAATTGGACGGACTAAAGAAAATATATTTGTCTATCTGCCAGCACTTATTGGAAGTCTACTCTGGGAAGGGCTGGCCAGAAGTGCAGAGGTGGCTGGGCAGGAGTGGAATGGAGATGGGTGAGACACCAAAATAACTAAAAAAAAAAGAGCGAGAGAGACTAAGGCCTGAATGAAGTGCCAATTTAAAGGACATTTAATGACACTTAATTATCACCACCAGGTCACCAAATATAACACACCAAATGATAAAATATAATTACAAAGATAAATGAACAGAGTCAGTGCCAAGTTTGGTCTTCCAGGTTTGGTTCAGGGCAAAACTAGAAAACAGTGAATAAACAAGAGAACACTGTAGTTTACAGAGTGTCAATTTACCTTGGAGAAAAGGCAAATGTTTAGAACTGGGATAGAGCCCATTCAAACAGCAAGACCTAGAGAGGAGGCAGTATGTGCTCAAAGAGCCTGATTCTTCTGAAAGCCCAAACAGATCATTAACCAGCCTTGAGAGAGAGAGTGGACGGATTATTCCTTTTCCCATTTTTCATTTTCAACATTTACATGGGTGTAAGACCCAATGTACTAACTTCTCAACCAGAAATCATAGACAGAAAAAGTTAATTTCAGAAGTTCTCATAAAAAAACGTAAAAAGATCTTCTAATGGTGTCACTTAAAAGGAGAAAGGCAAATTCTTTCCCATAGTCTTATTAGACAGGGAAAAAAGGGCCCCAAATGACTAGTTTAAAAAGAAAAAAGAAAGCACAGAGATCACTGTAAGAAGCAGGTCATGGGGAATATGAAATATATTGTATTTAAAAGGTCTTTCTTATTTTAAAAAGTGAAAATCACTCAGTCATGTCTGACTCTTTGCGACCCCATGGACTATAGAGTCCATGGAATTCTCCAGGCCAGAATACTGGAGTGAGTTGCCTTTCCCTTCACCAGGCGATCTTCCCAACCCAGGGATCAAACCAGGTTCTCTCACACTACAGACAGATTCTTTATCAGCTGAGCCACAAGAGAAGCCAAGGAATACTGAAGTGGGTGGCCTATCCCTTCTCCAGTGGATCTTCCTGACCCAGGAATCGAACCCGGGTCTCCTGCATTGCAGGCGGATTCTTTACCAACTGAGCTATCAGAGAAGTCCTTTTCTTATTTTAGGGAGTATCAGATAACTCACCTCACAGGACTAGGAGACAACGGCATTGACAAACATACTGCTGCTGCTAACTCACTTCAGTCGTGTCCGACTCTGTGCGACCCCAGAGATGGCAGCCCACCAGGCTCCCCCGTCCCTGGGATTCTCCAGGCAAGAACACTGGAGTGGGTTGCCAATTCCCTCTCCAGTGCATGAAAGTGAAAAGTGAAAGGGAAGTCGCTCAGTCATATCCGACTCTTAGCGACCCCATGGACTGCAGCCCGCCAGGCTCCTCCGTCCATAGGATTTTCCAGGCAAGAATACTGGAGTGGGGGTGCCATTGCCTTCTCCTATATATTAATATAAATAGATAATAAGAACCTACTATATAACAGAGGGGTCTCTACTCAATACTCTGTTATATATGGGGAAAAGAATATAAAGCATGGATACATGTGTAATTGGTTCACTTTGCTATACACCTGAAACTAACACTGTAAACCAACTATACCCCAAACTGAAAGAGACAGCTCCATAAATATAAGGGTTAGGTTACTTCTAAACATTCTGTTTCAAAAGGACATGTGCCAACAGCTCCCCTCTTTTCCATTCCTCTCCCCTCTTTCTCACCCATTGCCCTCTGGCTGCATTAATCTACAAAAGACTCAGCAAGTATTACTAGCTTTCCTAGTCTTCTTGAAAATTATTTCCTTTTATCATCCCACACAGCTATATCCTTGCCCCAGACCTACAGAAAGCCAACATAGTTGTATATCAATCATCCCATTTTTACATAATTCCGATGGTGAATTTACAAACGTTCCATCCTCTCTTAGTTCCATGCTCTTAGTATATAGTTCAGATTCCTGAATATAACCTCTGATAATGCTAGGTGGCAAGGTGGACAGGCTACGGTGCCCAGTTGTTTGGTCAAACACCAGTCCAGATGTTGCTGTGAAGATATTTTTTAGACACGATCAACACTGGAGTCAGCAGACGTTGAGTAAGGGAGATTACCTGCTGGAATAGGGGTAGGCCTCATCTAATCAGTTGAAGGCCTTAAGAGCAAAGTCTGAAGTTTCCTGAAAAGAGAGGAACTCTCTTCAGGTCTACCACAAGAAAACTCTGCCTAAGTTTCCAACCTGCTGCCCTGAAGAATTCTGACTCAAGACTGCAGCTCTTGCCTGAGTTTCTAGCCTGTTAGCCTGACCTATAGAATTCAGACTTGTCAGCCTCTAAAACAGTATGAACCAATTCCAATTCTTTGAAACAATTTCCCCTCCCTCCTCCCTCTCTCATACATATATATTGCTCCTATAGGTTCTGTTTCTCTGGAGAACACTAATACCCTTTATTCGCATGACATTCTTGACCACACCTTCCTTAAAATAAACATATACTCCTGTAAGATAATTTGTCTGTTACTTGTGTTCTTGTCCGTATTTAGGTGGCTTACTGTAGCTTTGAAAGTCACTGGCTTTTTCTGTAGTGTTAAGAAAAGCCTGTGTGCCGCAGGCTACTCCGTAGATGCTCTCTGTGGCCCCACAGAAAGAGCAGGCAGATGCCTCACTCTCAGAGGAACTGGCATGCAATCCTGGGTGGGTCTACAGCTGGAGGATGACCAGGCTGTTGGCAAATGCCTCTGGGAAGATGAATCCTAGGAACTAGAACACAGTGGTGAAGATATCAAGGGAGACTTTTATTTCCCAGGATTCACAATAAGTTTTGTTAACAAGAGACAGTAGGTGGGGTATGATGAGAAAACGTATCTTTCTGATGCTCCCTCAGATTCTGAAAATATGGTTCACTGCTCTCCAAACAGTGTGGGAGCTCAGAGAGGGTGTGGTTGGGTGATGTGAGGGCAAGAAGTCAGTCTGCAGTTGGTATGTCATCTTACGTATACTATTAGCCTACTTTTATTTTTGAAGATCAGGTTTTAATATACTTTTTTCTAGATGGTTTTGGCCGATGATTAGATGATGCATCAGATGTTTCCAGGTTTTTGGTGTGAAAACTATGGCCATCTTCTCACTGCTTCCGTGACCGCCTTCCAGTCTCCAGATTTCCTTTATGCTACTCTCCCCGAATTGACTCAGTAAGTTCTCACCCACTTCTTCACCTTTCCAGACTATGGCCTTCCTTTAATGCCTGTCTCAAATTGCACCTCTCAGGACTGCAACAGGATTTCTGTAGGTCTTTTGCATTTTGCTTCCACAGGCCCCTTCTCTTACTAAAACAGAACGAAATCCTAAAACTTTTGTTTCACATCTGCGTTGGTATAAAGAAATATAATCCACCCCAGACTATAAGTCACATAGGAATACAATCACTTTTTTCTTTTGATTTGAAAAGAAAATTAAAAACATCTCATGGGCCTTTTAAAGTATCATGGGTCCTGGGCACCCTGCCTCCTGATGTAGCTGGATAATAAGCCATCCTTGTTCCTCCTCCATAAAAATATTCTACACAATTAACACATATATATATGAAGTCTAAAAAATAGTACTGATGAACCTGAAGATGCAGACATAGAGAGAAGACTTGTGGACCCAGTAGGGGAAGGAGAGGGTGGCGCCCGTGGAGAGGGGAGCACTGACNAGAGCGAGAGAGACTAAGGCCTGAATGAAGTGCCAATTTAAAGGACATTTAATGACACTTAATTATCACCACCAGGTCACCAAATATAACACACCAAATGATAAAATATAATTACAAAGATAAATGAACAGAGTCAGTGCCAAGTTTGGTCTTCCAGGTTTGGTTCAGGGCAAAACTAGAAAACAGTGAATAAACAAGAGAACACTGTAGTTTACAGAGTGTCAATTTACCTTGGAGAAAGGGCAAATGTTTAGAACTGGGATAGAGCCCATTCAAACAGCAAGACCTAGAGAGGAGGCAGTATGCGCTCAAAGAGCCTGATTCTTCTGAAAGCCCAAACAGATCATTAACCAGCCTTGAGAGAGAGAGTGGACGGATTATTCCTTTTCCCATTTTTCATTTTCAACATTTACATGGGTGTAAGACCCAATGTACTAACTTCTCAACCAGAAATCATAGACAGAAAAAGTTAATTTCAGAAGTTCTCATAAAAAAACGTAAAAAGATCTTCTAATGGTGTCACTTAAAAGGAGAAAGGCAAATTCTTTCCCATAGTCTTATTAGACAGGGAAAAAAGGGCCCCAAATGACTAGTTTAAAAAGAAAAAAGAAAGCACAGAGATCACTGTAAGAAGCAGGTCATGGGGAATATGAAATATATTGTATTTAAAAGGTCTTTCTTATTTTAAAAAGTGAAAGTCACTCAGTCATGTCTGACTCTTTGCGACCCCATGGACTATAGAGTCCATGGAATTCTCCAGGCCAGAATACTGGAGTGAGTTGCCTTTCCCTTCACCAGGCGATCTTCCCAACCCAGGGATCAAACCAGGTTCTCTCACACTACAGACAGATTCTTTATCAGCTGAGCCACAAGAGAAGCCAAGGAATACTGAAGTGGGTGGCCTATCCCTTCTCCAGTGGATCTTCCTGACCCAGGAATCGAACCCAGGTCTCCTGCATTGCAGGCGGATTCTTTACCAACTGAGCTATCAGGGAAGTCCTTTTCTTATTTTAGGGAGTATCAAATAACTCACCTCACAGGACTAGGAGACAATGGCATTGACAAACATACTGCTGCTGCTAACTCACTTCAGTCGTCTCCGACTCTGTGTGACCCTATAGATGGCAGCCCACCAGGCTCCCCTGTCCCTGGGATTCTCCAGGCAAGAACACTGGAGTGGGTTGCCATTTCCTTCTCCAGTGCATGAAAGTGAAAAGTGAAAGGGAAGTCGCTCAGTCATATCCGACTCTTAGCGACCCCATGGACTGCAGCCCGCCAGGCTCCTCCGTCCATAGGATTTTCCAGGCAAGAATACTGGAGTGGGGGTGCCATTGCCTTCTCCTATATATTAATATAAATAGATAATAAGAACCTACTATATAACAGAGGGGTCTCTACTCAATACTCTGTTATATATGGGGAAAAGAATATAAAGCATGGATACATGTGTAATTGGTTCACTTTGCTATACACCTGAAACTAACACTGTAAACCAACTATACCCCAAACTGAAAGAGACAGCTCCATAAATATAAGGGTTAGGTTACTTCTAAACATTCTGTTTCAAAAGGACATGTGCCAACAGCTCCCCTCTTTTCCATTCCTCTCCCCTCTTTCTCACCCACTGCCCTCTGCTGCATTAATCTACAAAAGACTCAGCAAGTATTACCAGCTTTCCTAGTCTTCTTGAAAATTATTTCCTTTTATCATCCCACACAGCTATATCCTTGCCCCAGACCTATAGAAAGCCAACATAGTTGTATATCAATCATCCCATTTTTACATAATTCCGATGGTGAATTTACAAACGTTCCATCCTCTCTTAGTTCCATGCTCTTAGTATATAGTTCAGATTCCTGAATATAACCTCTGATAATGCTAGGTGGCAAGGTGGACAGGCTACGGTGCCCAGTTGTTTGGTCAAACACCAGTCCAGATGTTGCTGTGAAGATATTTTTTAGACACGATCAACACTGGAGTCAGCAGACGTTGAGTAAGGGAGATTACCTGCTGGAATAGGGGTAGGCCTCATCTAATCAGTTGAAGGCCTTAAGAGCAAAGTCTGAAGTTTCCTGAAAAGAGAGGAACTCTCTTCAGGTCTACCACAAGAAAACTCTGCCTAAGTTTCCAACCTGCTGCCCTGAAGAATTCTGACTCAAGACTGCAGCTCTTGCCTGAGTTTCTAGCCTGTTAGCCTGACCTATAGAATTCAGACTTGTCAGCCTCTAAAACAGTATGAACCAATTCCAATTCTTTGAAACAATTTCCCCTCCCTCCTCCCTCTCTCATACATATATATTGCTCCTATAGGTTCTGTTTCTCTGGAGAACACTAATACCCTTTATTCGCATGACATTCTTGACCACACCTTCCTTAAAATAAACATATACTCCTGTAAGATAATTTGTCTGTTACTTGTGTTCTTGTCCGTATTTAGGTGGCTTACTGTAGCTTTGAAAGTCACTGGCTTTTTCTGTAGTGTTAAGAAAAGCCTGTGTGCCGCAGGCTACTCCGTAGATGCTCTCTGTGGCCCCACAGAAAGAGCAGGCAGATGCCTCACTCTCAGAGGAACTGGCATGCAATCCTGGGTGGGTCTACAGCTGGAGGATGACCAGGCTGTTGGCAAATGCCTCTGGGAAGATGAATCCTAGGAACTAGAACACAGTGGTGAAGATATCAAGGGAGACTTTTATTTCCCAGGATTCACAATAAGTTTTGTTAACAAGAGACAGTAGGTGGGGTATGATGAGAAAACGTATCTTTCTGATGCTCCCTCAGATTCTGAAAATATGGTTCACTGCTCTCCAAACAGTGTGGGAGCTCAGAGAGGGTGTGGTTGGGTGATGTGAGGGCAAGAAGTCAGTCTGCAGTTGGTATGTCATCTTACGTATACTATTAGCCNCAGGATTCACAATAAGTTTTGTTAACAAGAGACAGTAGGTGGGGTATGATGAGAAAACGTATCTTTCCGATGCTCCCTCAGATTCTGAAAATATGGTTCACTGCTCTCCAAACAGTGTGGGAGCTCAGAGAGGGTGTGGTTGGGTGATGTGAGGGCAAGAAGTCAGTCTGCAGTTGGTATGTCATCTTACGTATACTATTAGCCTACTTTTATTTTTGAAGATCAGGTTTTAATATACTTTTTTCTAGATGGTTTTGGCCGATGATTAGATGATGCATCAGATGTCTCCAGGTTTTTGGTGTGAAAACTATGGCCATCTTCTCACTGCTTCCGTGACCGCCTTCCAGTCTCCAGATTTCCTTTATGCTACTCTCCCCGAATTGACTCAGTAACTTCTCATCCACTTCTTCACCTTTCCAGACTATGGCCTTCCTTTAATGCCTGTCTCAAATTGCACCTCTCAGGACTGCAACAGGATTTCTGTAGGTCTTTTGCATTTTGCTTCCACAGGCCCCTTCTCTTACTAAAACAGAACGAAATCCTAAAACTTTTGTTTCACATCTGCGTTGGTATAAAGNTCTTCTTAATATCTTCTGCTTCTGTTAGGTCAATACCATTTCTGTCCTTTACTGAGCCCATCTTTGCATTAAATGTTCCCTGGAAATCTCTAATTTTCTTGATGAGATCTCTAGTCTTTCCCATTCTATTGTTTTCTTCTATATCTTTGCACTGATCACTGAGGAAGGCTTGCTATTGTTTGTAACTCTGCATTCAAATGAGTATATCTTTCCTTTTCTCCTTTGCTTTTTGCTTCTCTTCTTTTTCACAGCTATTTGTAAGGCCTCCTCAGAGAGCCATTTTGCTTTTTTGCATTTCTTTTTCTTGGGATGGTCTTGATCCCTGTCAAGACCAGGGACCCTATCAGATCTAGTCCTGAAATCTAGCTCTCACTTCCACTGCATAATTGTAAGGGATTTGATTTAGGTCATACCTGAATGGTCTAGTAGTTTCCCTACTTTCTTCAATTTAAGNAGAGCCATTTTGCTTTTTTGCATTTCTTTTTCTTGGGATGGTCTTGATCCCTGTCAAGACCAGGGACCCTATCAGATCTAGTCCTGAAATCTAGCTCTCACTTCCACTGCATAATTGTAAGGGATTTGATTTAGGTCATACCTGAATGGTCTAGTAGTTTCCCTACTTTCTTCAATTTAAGGCTGAATTTGGCAATAAGGAGTTCATGATCTGAACCACAGTCAGCACCTGGTCTTGTTTTTGCTGACTGTATAGAGCTTCTCCATCTTTGGCTGCAAAGAATATAATCAGTCTGACTTCAGTGTTGACCATCTGGTGATGTCCATGTGTAGAGGCTTCTCTTGTGTTTTTAGAAGAGAGTCTTTGCTATGACCAGTGCGTTCTCTTGACAAAACTCTATTAGCCTTTGCCCTGCTTCATTCTGTACTCCAAGGCCAAATTTGCCTGTTACTCCAGGTGTTTCTTGACTTCCTACTTTTGCATTCCAGTCCCCTATATTGAAGACATCTTTTTTTGGGTGTTAGTTCTAGAAGGTCTTGTAGGTCTTCATAGAACCGTTCAACTTCAGCTTCTTCAGTTACTGGTCAGGGCATAGACTTGGACTACCATGATATTGAATGGCTTGCCTTGGAAATGAATGGAGATCATTCTGTCATTTTTGAGACTGCATCCAAGTACTGCATTTTGGACTCTTTTGTTGTCTATGATAGTTACTCCATATCTTCTAAAGGATTCTTGCCCACAGTAATAGATACAATGGTCATCTGTGTTAAATTCACCCATTCCAGTCCATTTTAGTTTGCTGATTCCTAAAATGTCGACATTCACTCTTGCCATCTCTTGTTTGACCACTGTGGTCAAACAAGAGATGGCAGCACTGTGGTCAAACAAGAGATGGCAGCACTGTGGTCAAATAAGAGATGGCAGCACTGTGGTCAAACAAGAGATGGCAAGAGTGAACGTCAACATTTTAGGAATCAGTAA